>JAOTNS010001933.1:1345000-1360000 GCA_028476615.1 Culter alburnus | reverse complement strand
AACATTGAGATTTTAGTTTTTCTAAGAAAGTGTTTGTTTGTTTATTTATCCATGTCTTTTTAGATAACTAGTATCAATCTCAGACAAAATAATTTGCCAGATCTATGGAAACTACTTAGAGGTTGTTCCACATTATTAAGCAAGTCACAGTTCTCATGCAATATGGGGAGGAAGAAAAATCTTTCTGAAGATGAAAAGCATGAAATGGTGCAATGTTGTGCAAAAGGCATGAAAACAACTAATATTTTGTGAAAACTGAATGCCAGCCTGCATGGAGAGCATATTGAGACTCCAGAGACACCAGGAGCTTCAAATACCTGTTTGCTGCTCAATACTGGCTTTTTTTATAGCTGCCCTTTTAATACAATTAATTTTTTTGACAGGAACTTTCCTTAGTAAGCCTTTATCTGACCGAGTTCTGCTGTGCTCTAAATCACTCACAAATCTTATGATAATTTGATAATCTCCATTCAGTTTTCACACAATATTAGTTGTTTTCATGCCTTTTGCACAACATTGCACCATTTCATGCTTTTCATCTTCAGAAAGATCTTTCTTCCTCCCCATATTGCATGAGAACTGTTACTTGCTTAATAATGTGGAACAACTCTAAGTAGGGTTTCCATAGATCTGGCAAATATTTTGTCTGAGATTGATACCAGTTATCTAAAAAGACATCGATAAATAAACAAACAAACACTTTCTTAGAAAAACTGAAATCTGAATGTTTATTCTACTGAAATCTTACTGATTTGTCACTTGCATAATAATTTGGAATGCAGTGTAGTTAGAACTAACTTTTCTTGAAAGTTCGCTTTGGCAATATGTTTCATACGGAGCCCTGCACATGATGTGGGAAAAATATGTATATTGTGGCCACAAATTAACAATTAATTCCCACAAATTACTAATACGTCACCACATTTTACTAATTAATGACATATGAATAATAATTTGTTCCCTCATTTTACTAAATCATGTGCACAATATTATAATTCTTTCCTTCGTTTTACTAAATCATGAGCACAATATCATAATTTGTTCCCTTGTTTTAGTTAAATCAAAACAGCGGAACAAATTTGTACAATGTTGCCATGATTTAATAAATTGGGAATTATTATATTGTGTGCATGATTATGTAAAATGAGGGAACAAACTATTATATTGTGCGTTTTAGAATTTATTTAAAATGAGAGAAAGAATTCTTAATTTGTGGCCACTTTATATATATACACTACAGTTCAAAAGTTTGGGATCGGTAAGATTTTTAATATTTTTAAAAGAAGTTTCGTCTGCCAAGATTGCATTTATTTAATTAAAAATACAGTAAAAACAGTAATATTGTGAAATATTATTACAATTTAAAATAACGGCTTTCTATTTGAATATATTTGAAAATATAATTTATTTCTGTGATGCAAAGCTGAATTTTCAGCATCATTACTCCAGTCTTCAGTGTCCATGATCCTTCAGAAATCATTCTAATATGATGATTTGCTGCTCAAGAAACATTTATGATTATTATCAATGTTGAAAACAGTTGTGTACTTTTTTTTAAGTTCAAAAACAGCATTTATCTGAAATACAAAGCTTCTGTAGCATTATACACTACCGTTCAAAAGTTTGGGGTCAGTAAGAATTTTTATTTTTATTTTTTTGAGAAGAATTTAAAGAAATTAATACTTTTATTCAGCAAGGATGCATTAAATTGATCAAAAGTGACAGTAAAGACATTTAAAATGTAACAAAGATTATATTTCAAATAAATGCTTCTTTTGAACTTTTCTATTCTCAAAGAATCCTGAAAAAAATATTGTACACAAATATTTGTACAATTGTACACAATAAATGTTTCTTGAGCAGCAGATCAGCATATTAGAATGATTTCTGAAGGATCATGTGACACTGAAGACTGGAGTAATGATGCTGAAAATTCAGCTTTGATCACAGGAATAAATTACATTTTCAAATATTTTCAAATAGAAAACAGTTATTTTAAATTGTAATAATATTTCACAATATTACTGATTTTACTGTATTTTTAATTAAATAAATGCAGCCTTGGTGAGCAGAAGATACTTCTTTTAAAGACATTAAAAATCTTACAGATCCCAAACTTTTGAACGGTAGTGTATGTATGTATATATATATATACATACATACATAAACAATATAGACTAGACATATCATGTGCAGGGCTCTGTAGTTTCGAACTCCCATAACAAACACAAACCAAACTTCATTTTGGCCTGATTTTGTTCGAATTTACATCACACCAGTTCGTTCTTTGATTTCACCTGAAGTATATCGGGACCTTAAAGGGTTAATTCTGCCAAAAATGAAATTTCTGTCATTAATTTCTGTCACCTATGCTTTCTATGGGGGATAAAAAAAAAATAAAAAAAAAACCTCTCAGATTTCATACAAAAATATCTTAATTTGTGTTCTGAAGATGAACAGGTCTTGCGAGTTTGGAACGACATGAAGGTGAGTAATTAATGACAGAAATTTCATTTTTGGGTGAACTAACCCTTTAAGCACTAACAGCAGTTTTAGATGTCATATGTCAACTCGAACCTGTATTTTTTCTACTTTTAGTTTAATTGTTCACCTCATATTAATGGAGGAAATTCATTCAGTTGTCACACAGCAAGGCTACTGAAGTGAAAAGGTGATTAAAACATTTTAATCTGAAATCTTGACGCTGAAAAAAGTCGATAAATGTCAGCTACACTTATGTTGATGATTGATGTCGGCTACTTGGATTAACTCAGCATTCATGTCATGGAATATTCACAAAATTTAATTTCCATCATCTATTTTTTTCTAACAAAATCTGGGTTACGGTGAGGCACTTACAATGGAAATGAATGGAAATGTTAAAGTACTCACTGTTTCAGTATACAGCACAAGACGTGAACAATATGCATGATAAAAATTATTTTAATATGAACAAAACCTTTGAGTGTGAAGTTATATCCAGTTTTACAACTCTGTTGCCATGACAACACAATATCATGAACAATAAAACCCTAAAACTACACTCTAAAAAATGCTGGGTTAAAAACAACCCAAGTTGGGTTGAAAATGGACAACCCAGCGATTGGGTTGTTTTAACCCAGCTTGGGTTAAATGTTTGCCCAACCTGCTGGGTAGTTTTATTAAACCAACTATTGTTTAAAAATTGCTATATGGCTAGCTTAAATAAACCCAAATAGTTGGGAAATTAAAACCAGATGCAATTAGAGGCAACAATAATAGACAAAAGGTGAATGTTTATTAATAAGCTTTAATATTTTATTAATATAAATTTAATAGTTTAATAGTTTATTAATATAAATTTATTAATAAGCAATTTAATAAATGTTTATTGTTTAATATTATTCATTGAACATTAAATGTTCATTTCCAACATACTTTGGGTTAATTTTAATTAAGCAATACAGTAATTTTTTAAACAATAGTTGAGTAAATAAACTACCCAGCAGGTTGGGCAAACATTTAACCCTACGCGGGTTAAAACAACCCATTTGCTGGGTTTGTCCATTTTCAACCCAACTTGGGTTGTTTTTAACCCAGCATTTTTTAGAGTGTACTGTAAAAATGGTGATTTAAACAGCTTTCCAACTTAAATAATGCACAAATTTGAACATAATTATAAACCTTATGCTTTTGAATGCACCAAAAATTGGTCTCATTCACTTCCATTGGAAGTGCCTCACCATAACCCTTTTTTAAATATTATCCCACAAATGCTGTTGACTTCACTTTAAATGACATTTACCCTTCACTCATTCCAGTCACTCGACACATCCCAGTGTATCAAAGCTCAGGTCTACTTGTTGCTCATGAAAAATAAAGTCTTTGTGCTGGCAGGGATCACTTTTTGATTGCCTAATTTTATCCGGCTCAGTGCCCAGCGGAGCGCTTTCACAGACCACCACCGCACCTCCTTCCATCAGCTCCCTGTCACCGGCACGTGGCGTCAGATGAAGTCAGAGAGCTGTAATGTGTTCCCGACGTCGTTTCTCCGAAGCCAGTCGAGCTCGGGGAGGTGTGGTGTTCACATGTAAAGCAGCATGCCTGCGGCTACGCTTTCATAACCCAGCCTTGTGCGTTCAGATATGAATGCGTCTGCCGCAGCGCTGCAACAAAAAGATCAGGTTACAATCAGAGATGATATGAGAGCAATTAGGTGCCACCTCGGCGTGCTGCCAATTGTGATTTTAATGAAAAATACATCAGTATGATGCGCCGAACGTGGGGCCGCTCTAGCGGAAATGAAGTCAACTTGATATTATCGCAGTATTTATGAGAAACTTACATAATGCTGCAGACTTGATCTTGCCCCACTCCAGCGCAGGAACCGGCCCACACTTGATGAAGCTGCAGACACACAGAAACCCTGATATCCCTCCTCTACTCAAGTACTGTACTAGAATTTAGCGGCCAAAGAGTCTGAATGGTTATTTTTCTCTTCGGGTGCAGAGTGTTCAGCTGGAGTGTTATTGTTGAGAGCGAGCTGGCGTCCATGAACCTCTCTTCTTCATCATGCTGTTTTTAGAGTCGGCGACATGGATTGATATGAAGAGACTCTTTCAAAACCTTCTGATTTGTGTCAAGTTTCTTTCAAAGGCTTCCACTGATTCTGGCAATATGTTGGCTTTAGAAAACTAAATCCACTGTAGACATTCTACTAACTATGTGTAACATGTCAACTAGCAGTCATTAGAGTATTAGTAGATTGTCTGCTTTATCTTCAACAGACGTTCTATAAGCAACAATTTCATGTCAACTTATTCTACTAACCCTAACCTAACAGTCTACTAATACTCTAATGGGAATTAGTTGACATGTAGTTGCAAATTAATTTGTGTTAAAAGGGTCCTTGATTATGATTTCACTTTTAACTTTAGTTAGTGTGTAATGTTGCTGTTTGATCATAAACAACATCTGCAAAGTTACGACACTCAAAGTTCAATGCAAACGGAGATATTTTCTTTTACAGAAATCGCAGAAAACGGCTGGTAGGGACTACAACGAGCTTCTTCCTGGGTTAGTGACATCACAAACCCCAAAATTTACATAAACCCCGCCCCCGAGAACACACAACAAAGGGGGCGGGGCCATGTTGGGCTGCTTTAGAGAAGAGGAAGAGTTGTTGTAGTAGAGTGTTGTTGTCATGCCGTCATTTTACGCCGGACTGCTTCACAAACGGGTCAATTCAACACAAAAGATTAACATGACGGCACATGCTAGTGGATGAGTTGAATCAACTCCACAGCAACTACATAAATTTATCCACTAACCATTCAGAAACGTCCAGTTTCATTCTAAAAGTTGTAACTTCTTCCTGAGTCTCTCCATCAGTGTCGACTCCGGTTTGAACAATGTAAGACTGAACACCGTTACTGACAATCCTCATTTTGTCTGCGTGAGATTCTCCAGCTTTGTTGTTGTTGAGCTGTTAAAGCTCCGCCCTCTTCTGGAAAGGGGGCGGGGCTCATTTGCATTTAAAGGGACACACAAAAACGGCATGTTTTTGCTCACACCCAAATAGGGGCAATTTATTTTATATAATATATTATATATATATATATATATATATAAATAAATAATCAGTAATAATTTTCCACTTTTGCAAGATAAAGTTTGAAATAAGAATGAAAGTCACAATTGTGAAATCAAAATCAGTTTCATTTGTTAATTTATTTATTTATGTGGAAATAGGGTTCCATATATTATTAGTGATGCTTGCGTTAGCAAAAACAATCCTATAAATATCCCATCATGCTCAGCTCTTAGGCAACAGTGACACACCCTATACCATTTTCATAGATGTCATGTGCATTTAAGGTTAATTTCGATTTTTCCTAAGTGCTTTGAATTTACAAAATCCATTCCACCCCTAATGTAGCATGTTAAGTATAATTTTCTATATTCCGCTGAAAGTGGCACCACTGTGGACACTCAATGCAAATCAAATACCCCCTTATAACTTAAAAATTCAATCAGGCTTGTGCTCTGTGCAATGCACCGCCGCTGAACTCCAGTATGTTACTTAATCTTTTCAATTACCGCCGCTAGAGTGAATCTCTTAAGGCTTTTTATTTCCTACTGGAGATAAGAGAGGTTGAATTCATCCTCATGTTTTTACTATGAATGAGAGACTACAATAAGAAATGTCATAGTGTCATTAAATATAATGAAATTATAACATCATAACAATCACTATAGTTTTATAGCCTTTTTATGATGTGACATTCACCTGTGGTCACTTTGGCTTAGATTTTTGTTGTTTGCTGATGCTTACAGCAAATCAGTTGAAATATATAAATATTTAAAGTGCCCCTATTATGGTTTTCGGATATTTCCTTTCATATATTGTGTTATATAGATGTTTGTGAATGCAAAAGGTGTGCAAAGTTTCAGATCAAAGTGCAGTCTCCTGAAAGACTCATCAGTAATCCCAGTCTTCCTGCACAAATCTTTGTAGGTTTGTAACAAATTTGCATAATGCCAGAGTATGCTCTTCATTAGCTGCCGGTGAACAACATGTACTTTGACCCGCCCTCAAATGCTGTAGTTGTAGCTGAGATTGGAAGAGTCTGGTTTGTTTTGTCGACATGTTGAGAAGACACTGTTTTCTGCTGTCAAAGAAAACCAATTTGCATCGCTTCCAAAGGATGAGATTGATACGATAAAACTGAAGCCATTGTTATCACTGTGGAAGATCTGAAGCTGAAACTCAGATATGATAATGAGTGTTTCGTTTCCGACCAATCACAACAAACAGACTGAGCCATCTGACCAATCAGAGCAGAGTAGACTCTTAGAAAGGATTACTGTTTTTTTGACTTTTGATGTGTGTAAACCTACTGTAGAAGAAGAAAATTAGCCTTTAAAATAGCATAATAGGGGCACTTAAAAAGTTCTTGAGGTTTTTATTTATTATGCAATGGAGTTATGCTTGCTTTGCAATGTAAAATGGCTATATAAGACATTACATAGAGCCTGTAGACACAGCCTGTAGTATAGGCAATACAGTGATAACATCCATGTGTGTAATATAGTGGACAATGGGCCAGTATACGTCCTGATAATATATAGTTGATGAGATTTATCAGTCACGTTTGATTTTGCGCTGTGGGCATTGAGCAGGTGTGTACAAGCACAGGCCGCCCACACATGTTCATACAGCTAAGAATAACATAAGAAGGTGGCTCATTTAGATGCTTCTGTGGCATATGTGCTCGTGTGGATGCTTAGCTGCCTTTTAAAATCACACTTTGCAGAGATGGGTGGGAGAGATTCTTTTCTTAAAGAGTGAAGGGTGAACAAGAGGATTTCTTTAGGCTGATGGAGTGGAGAGTAGAAAAAACGACCCAGATGCCTTGAGGGATAAATGGAGATTACCAAATGCGCTTTTGAGAAGCTCTGAACTGCTATCTACTATTGGGAGAGATATCAGGAAGAACATGCTAATGTAAGGAACAATAACAGCCATTTTGAGAATAACCTTTATACACTATTAGAAGAAAGGTTCTATTTAGAACTTTAGGTTCATGACTTCATTTTAAAGAACCTTTTATGACAAAAAAAGGTTGTATATAAGGAGCAATGTCTTAATGATTACATAATACTTTCAGGTTATTTCATTTTTTTTTCTAGTGAAAAAGTATGTTTACACGCTGTTTTAATTCAATTGAATTAGTCTTACACACCATAAAAAAAAGGATCTGGGGATCGAAAACTAGCAGATCAGCAATGCTCTTTGCCCGTCAATCATTTTGCATATTCAAATTTGCTGACATTAAATTGGCCGATGTGTCTTATAAAGGGGTGGAGTTTTGTAGAGAGGGTGTGTGGTTGTATTTAGCAAAATTGTTCACTTTTAAATGAAAAGGATTGTTCAGAAAGATTATTAGAGCCATGCAAAAAACCATTCTGATTATTTTTTTTAAAAAACTTTTTGAATATTATATTATAATACTATATTATTTTGAATAATCAAGTACTCGATGTACTAAAAAGGTGTTTTTAAATTTGCTGCTGCTTAGTGTGTGGGATTTATATAATTTTTAGAATATTTAAAATATAAAATTATTTCATATTCAAATTGATCATTGTATTTGGTTTGTGCAAAATGTATTTGACTAATTTAAAGGTGCCGTAGAACATCTTTTCAAAAGATGTAATATAAGTCTAAGGTGTCCCCTGAATGTGTCTGTGAAGTTTCAGTTCAAAATACCCCATAGATTTTTTTAATTAATTTTTTTAACTGCCTATTTGGGGCATCATTAATTATGCGCCGATTCAGGCTGCGGCCCCTTTAAATCTCGCGCTCCCTGCCCTCCCCAGCTCTCAACTATAAGTGTAGTTATACAGTGCATAAACAAAGTTCACACAGCTAATATAACCCTCAAATGGATCTTTACAAGATGTTCGTCATGCATGCTGCATGCATGGATCGGATCATGTGAGTACAGTATTTATTTGGATGTTTACATTTAATTCTGAATGAGTTTGATAGTGCTCCGTGGCTAACGGCTAATGCTACACTGTTGGAGAGATTTACAAAGAATGAAGTTGTGTTTATGAATTATACAGACTGCAAGTGTTTAAAAATGAAAATAGCGACGGCTCTAGTCTCCGTGAATACAGTAATAAACGATGGTAACTTTAACCACATTTAACAGTACATTAGCAACATGCTAACGGAACATTTAGAAAGACAATTTACAAATATCACTAAAATATCATGATATCATGGATCATGTCAGTTATTATCGCTCCATCTGCCATATTTCGCTATTGTTCTTGCTTGCTTACCTAGTCTGATGATTCAGCTGTGCACAGATCCAGACGTTAATACTGGCTTGTCTAATGCCTTGAACATGAGCTGGCATATGCAAATATTGGGGGCGTACATATTAATGATCCCGACTGTTACGTAACAGTCAGTGTTATGTTGAGATTCGCCTGTTTTTAAACAATGAGATTTATATAAGAAGGAGGAAGCAATGGAGTTTGAAACTTCCATGTACTGAACTCTTGTTATTCAACTATGCGAGATAAATTATATTTTTGATTCTAGAACCTTAAAATGCATGTTTTACTCAGATTAAAATACAGTGTGTATTACCTTGAATGTTTTTTAATTTTTGAATATTGAAAATACATGAATGTTAAATAAATGTTTGACTGTGCAATCATGTTTCTTTTAGTTTATACCAGTTTACTTCTGGTGTCTGTTGCTTTTGCTTGGCATTGATGTTGTGTGAATTCCTTGCCAAGTGAGAAATCTGATTTCAAGTGGTATTTTATTGCATTTTTCCAAGGAGGAAGTTGAATAAAAAGGACAGAGACAGTTTCTACGATAAAATGGATCTATAGAAGGTCTGGATAAATATTCAAAGGTTTTGAAAGTCTACTTGATCATTATTATTTAAATTAGCAGTGGTGTACAAGTGTGCCATCATCACTTATTACTGAAGTTGAGTCAAGGCTGAAGGCAAATGATACTCTTCAACCCAGAGACCCTGAGCGCTCCGCCTTTAGCGCTAATCAACCCTTCAATGGCGGAGCGTCGAGCTGCATAGCAATTCAACTAGTGCATTAGCGCTCTCCCTCTCATTTTCAGTCAACAATATGATGGAGGCCTGCCAGGCACATTGGTATTCAGAGTGCGCCATCAAACTCCTCAGTGGTTCTGACTCAGTCACCAAATCCTCCTGCCATCAAAAGCGCTCCTGATGTTTGTGAAATTTGCCCTTGCTGCGGCAACCAGGAAGGAATTAGCATTGAGGCTAAACCGAGGGAGCCTTCTGGATAGTAATGGAAGCGCGGGGATGATCAAAGAGGCATTAGACTCGTGCTTTTAATTGGAACAGCTGTTATGGCGTAAGAGAGTTTGCTGACATCACTTACGTCGCAAATGGGGATTATGATGTGTCACGTGATGCGTTTGAACCGCTGGCTACTGGTAATAGTTTTAAGTGACGGTGCTTAAGGACATAAATGAAATGGATGATGAGGGGGGTCTGAGATTTAAAGGGAAAGCTGCTAAAAATAAAAATGATACGCTTCCCATGAGGCCACTAATGATACACATGCGTTTGACTGAGATAAATGGAGGGCTGGTTAGCATGTGTTCAAAGCAAGAATGTGGGCAAACGCACCTTTATTACTACATAGTACTACAGCCTTTTTACTCTTCATATATATATATTCATGCAAAATACCTTGTAATATTTCTAGTCATCTTTGCATGCATTATGTGGATGGTCCATGGCATGCTTTCAGAGGTTGAGACTACTGTGATCTTCTTTGGCACACGATGGCTGTAACGAGGTGCGAGTACAGGAGGTGTGATATTCGGCTGCCGGCGCACTCTCACACTGAATCAAGAATAGAGTAAGTGGGAACGGAGCGAGCTGTGAGCTCATCCGATTGTCAGGACAGGGCGAGATGTGATCCCAGAGGTTTAAGCATGCTAATCACCTGGGTCTGCCGAGCCCATTGTGGAAGTGTATAATCTTACTATGTAGTATGTCACCTTCATATACCCTTTTAATATAAAGGATAAAATATTAAAGGGGACATGACATTAGAAATCAAATTTGCCTTGATCTTTTGACATATAAGAGGTCTTTGTACCATTAAAACATCCTGCATGTTTCATAGCTTAAAAGGTCCTCATTATAAACAAGGGCATTTATTTATTCAAGCTCTAACAATGGCTCATTTTGATATTGCGGGATCTGCGATGTCACATTTGCATATGACTGCCTCCAGAGCAAGACATTGACCAATAGGCACCACAGGCCCCGCCCACTGGCGTTCAGTCGCTTAACGGCTGACATTTGCCTACGCTGGATGTATGTCGCGTCAAAAGCAAATAGAAGCCATTAAAATCACAGATGCTGTCTACACTGATACAGTATACAATGTGTGTTCAGTTTACTAAACATGCTTGAGTCTGTCGACAACAGAACAATATAGAAGATTAAAAGAGCGTTTGCTTTGACGCGTCCAGTTTAAACGGCTCGTCTCTGTACAGACTTCAGAAGGATCCCAGCGTCAGAAAGAAGTAGATGGTTTATTTTAATGGCATCCTGGATCGTGTCAGATGATTATATGTTCGTTCGGAGCTTTTTGTGTTGTAAACGAGGCACAGTGTAATGAAGAGTTCGCAAAAGAAACTTTTGTTGACAGATGAAGCAGTCAGCTGTATTAGATCTGATGACAGCTGCATCACAAACCATAAGTAAATGATTTCATAATGCTTTGTCTGTAAATGACGGTTTTGTATGAATAATGTTTGCAAAACATTACCATGATGGTTTGCTATGGCAAATCAACAGTAACGTTAAGCCGTTACGGAAAGCTGAAAGGAGACACCGGAAAAATGTATCATGGGCAACGTGATAAAATTATAAGTGAACGCAAGGAAATAGGAAAAGAAGTTTTAAAAAAGCCGGAGGACAGGGGAAAACTTCAGGGGGAAGAGGAAAGAAGTGGAGGGTGCGGAAAAGAGGAAGGGAAGCAGGGAGAGGGGCAGATGGAAAAGGTTTGATAAAAAAAAGGTAAAATAGGGTTTTAAAAAGGCATGGGAAGGGAAAGCAAATGATTGTGAGGGTTGATAGGGGTTGTTCTGGTCAGGTGTAGTGAGTAAGCTAATGAAGTGTTTTATATATTGTAAGATGTAGAGGAAATATGAATCCCGTTGTAATGAAACGTAAGGTCTCCCTTAGTTAGTTGGGTTGGCTAGTGTTCCCCCCTCCACAGTCGTATATAAATCTAAATATATTAGTTTCTTTCTTTCATTCCCTTTTTTTTTTTATTCTTTCTTTTTCTTTCTTTTCTTATCTTTCTTGCTTTCTTATTCGTCTCTTCCGCTCGTTGGTGGGTCCCCCCTTAGTTGCTATTTCCCCTACAGTCTCATTTTACTCCTCTTTCTCTCTTCTTTTCTTTTTCTGGGGGCGGGCGTGTCCCCTGGCCTTCGTTTTTTTATTTGCTATTCTTTTTTTTTTTACTTCTCTTCTTCTGTCCTTGTCTCTTCCGATTCGTGAGTTGCGATCGTCTACCCCCTCATTTCCCGATTACTGCTTTGTATATATACCATACCCTCGTAATCCTACTTCCTATCTATACCATTTTTTTCCTAACAGTTTCTCTGCTTCCATTTCATTTCTCCATCTTGGGTTGTTTTTTCCCCTACCCGTCCCTGCTATATTTGTGTATCATTGTGTGGTCTTGTTTTTTTTATTCTGGATTTCATTACTTTTCTTTCTTTCCACATTGTTTTCTTTTTATTTATGTCTTGTTTTGCTCACCTTCTTTTGTGTGTGCTCGGGTATCTGACCCCTTGATCTTTCCCGCTTTATTCAGATTTCTATTTCACTTTTCTTCCTTTTCGTCTTTTTTCTTTTTTTACTTCCCCTCTGTTCACCTTCTCCCGTCTCCCCTATTTTTTCTTTTATTATCATTCCCTAGCCCTCCTATCCTTCTGCTCTTTCGTCTGGATCTTTACCCTCCTGCTTTTTTTGTTCTTTCTCTTTACTCTCTCTTCGAAACCTTTTTGAGTTTCTCTTTTTTTTTGTTCCGTCGCTTCTTCTTCTTCCTCGTTGGCTTCTCTTTCTGTCTCTCTTTTGTGGCCCCCCTCGTTCATCTGATACCCTCGGCTTTCAGTTGCCCCCCGGAGTTTTGGCCGCTCCCTTCTGTGGTCGTGCGAGCCGCTCCCTGTCCGTAGTTTTCCTTTGTGGTTGTTATGAGTACCAGTTTGGAGCTACCGGGTCTTGAGCATTTTCCGCCTGTTCTATGCAAACGTGGCATTGTGCGCGGCCACGATTTCGTCAGCCTTCCCGGCGCGTGCTGCCCTCATTCCTGTTGCTCGCCTTCGACGTCTGACCGTGTACAATGGGGCTCAGTGGGAAGCAAGTGTGCTGGGCCCGCGTGGAGCCGATGCCCCGCGGGTGTTGATGCGCGTGTTAGGGCTGTCTTGCTGCTCCGGTATCATTTGTGCATCCCTAAAACGCCCTGGCCCCCTTTTCCGACGATGCAGACACTCCCGCGCTAACGTCCTCTTTTGTTTTTTAACAAACCTGGACGACCCAGCCAGATGGTTTTTTCCAGAAGCTCACTGACAACTCTTACGCACAATGTGTTGTCGGCAAGAACTTGTCTGGTGCATATGTTATTTTATTTAGGATACAAATCCTCGTGGTGCAGAATATCTCAGAGAGATAGCACTTTCCAAAACAGCGCGCCCTCCACATATCAACTGATATAAGGAATAGCCAAACGGACACCAAATGCCACGGGACAAGGAGTGAAAAGGTGATATATTTAAAAGACAGAACATCCTCTTCGGAGGAGCAAACAACAAAGAGAGCGCCCAAGCCCCAACGAAAATTCACAGCCACAGCCGATAGTCAAACAAGTCAACCCGCACAACCTTAGACGAACCTCAAACAGAACTCAGACCAAATAAAGACTCCAAGCATATAAAACAACCCCGACCAACGCGCAAGAAAAGTCCGCATAATCTGTGATGACAAACTCCGTTTAGAAAGAGAGCCTTATAGCTGTCTTTTCTGCTTCACACCCCCCTGTGCCATTCAATAACGAGTATTTTCTCGATCTTTACCAAATCGCATGCTCTAAAAGACAAGTCTCAAACACCCACGTAGCGTTTGAACAGACAGCTGGTGTGTACAGACCCATACACCCAAAAGCCTTGGACACTCGCTCACACATGTGGGTAGGGCCTTTAGACCATAAACTCACAAATACGAATGAGGCCGCTCTAAAGCAGGGGGTCTCAAGAGAACAGGTTATCCTGATATATTTTTCTGTTGATATGAAAAATAGGTACATTAAGCAATATAGCGGGTGTATGATGTATATTACGATGTTATGATGAACTTTCTCCACTGATGTTCTGAGTTGTTCAAAGTGTTTCTAAGGATGCTGATTTTAAGAAAGCAGCCGTCTGACTCTAAACTGACGAATGTGAACATGGTTGTGTAACACATTATTAGCTGTTTAATAATGTAATCAAGCAAAAGGCTAATCATATTAATTACCGTTATGTGTCCGACGTTGTAGAGCGATACCATTGTGCAGCGTTTACCTCAGTAAGTTGACCAAGTGGATCTCTGAGCTCATGCGAGTGAGAGGAGGTGGGGCTAATTAGCATATTCATAATTCCACGTATACTAAATGAAGCAAGGGTGTCGAGATACATTCAAGCTATTTTAAGGCATGAAGAAATTTTAACATTTAAATATATCATTTTGGTGATCAAAGATGAGTTTTAAGGCATACAATTATTGACTACAGGGGGACTTTATATAAATAGGCGCTGCAGGTTTCTATGGAAGCTTTCTGCCTCTAAATAAAAAAAAATTAAAAAAAGGTAATTGCGATCTCACAATTCTGACTTTTTTCTCAAGATGGCTTTTGATATTTTATTTGAACCTATTATTATTGCCTCATAGTTAATAGATATATATATATATGTGCTTTGTCATTTTAAAGGCTATAGTTCATTACTTCATAATTTAATTTAATTTAATTTAATTTAATTTTTTATTTTATTTTATTTTATTTTATTTTATTTTATTTTATTTTATTTTATTTTGTTTTATTTTATTTTATTTTATTTTATTTTATTTTATTTTTTATTTTATTTTATTGTCCCTCACTAATTTAAAGATTTCAGTTGAGGTTTGACTAGTGTTACCAAAAAATAAATATATATATATCTATTAATATTTAAGAATTATCTATTACTTATTTACTATTTTTTATTTTATTTTATTTTATTTATTGTCCCTCACTAATTTAAAGATTCAGTTGAGGTTGACTAGTGGTACCAAACAAATAATCTACAAGTTAACTGATATATTAAATATATATCATATATTAAGTCTTAATATATCTTCTTATCTTAATCTCAAATTTTATTTATTTATTTTTTTTATTTTATTTTAT
>JAOTNS010001933.1:1305000-1342500 GCA_028476615.1 Culter alburnus | reverse complement strand
GCATTTGCACCCTTTGTTAAGGTCCATGTCTGCCTTACGCTGTCTGAATGTCGGACAATAAAGGTCTGTGCAAGGGTTAATTAGCAATGCTGGAGAACTATCTATCAGCTCTATACAGCAACTGCGCAGCTCCATTATCCTGGGACTCACACACACTGTTCAAATGAATGCACATGCACATGTTTTTGTGTGTATGATTAGATATTATACTCGTGACTTCCAGTCTTGCATTATAACTTCAGTTGTTTGACCTCTCTATATTGAAAATGCAAAGAATTTTTCTCAATAATGGCCTAATTGTTTATGGATGCATTAATTTCACAGATGATAGGAAACTATTTCATTATTTACATTTCCTCTACTGATTTGTTTCTCTTTTAAAGGAATGTACCGTAAACTTAAAAATCATTTGTCATGCTTGAATAACACTTTTAAACAGTGCTTTAATGAAAATACAAATTTATGCTTTGAGTCTCAGAGTTAATATGGTCATAATTACTGCATGTGTAAAAATGATGAAAGAAAAATGCTATCTATCTATCTATCTATCTATCTATCTATCTATCTATCTATCTATCATCGTCTGTTCATCCATCATCCATCCATCCATCCATCCATCCATCCACCATCAATCCATCCATCCATCCCTAATCAGTGGTAATTGACATTATGTCACAAATGCTGTCAACATCTTATCTTATTCCTTTTAGCCATTAAACAGTCTTGGGTTAGCAATTTTCTGAGGATTATTAGGTCTAAATAATCTCACTTCCTTTTTTGTAAAACCACAGAGCTGTCATAAACATCCCATTTTTTCATTTTTATCTTCCAGCCTCTCATACATCGCCTCGGGTTTGTTGTGTCCCTCCATTTGTACGTCTTCAGTGCCATGTTCTTTTAATGCAAATGCCTTTGTGATGGTATTTTTTCATGCATCATTCAGAGATCTCTGTTGTGTTGAGGTTCCTTTAAAACTCTTGGCCAGAACATTTCATTCTGAGATCTTTATAGTAGTGTTTTTATCCGCCGGTATCATAAACTACGACCACTCAATATCCTGCTCAATATTTAAGTCTTTATTCAGTGAGCTTTAAAACTACTTTTGGCATGTTTTACACCTCTTCTGAAATGCATTGGAGGCTTGAGTTTACAGGTAAACTAAGTTTTTTTTTTCAATATGTTTGGTAAAATAAATGCAGCAATAGCTTGAGGAAATGTAGAAAAATGGGATTGTTAAGGATTAAGAGTTTATTGATCGTAAAAAAGCAATCAATTTTATGCCTTTGTGTTCTCAGAGAATGGGTTTGAATTTGTTGCACTCTCATATTATTATATTAGATGTGTAATTATGGAAAATTTTTACACGAACTGCCAGAAAGCAGAGGGCCAGATGAATCTCTCTTCGGGTTTTAAGAATTTTTTGCAATATTGATGCTATATAGTGATTACATTGACCCATATATAATTTTGCATAGGCAAGTGTCCCTTTTCCGTGTTATAAATTAGTTATCTAGTATGCCGGTGAAACAGACAGTTTAAAAAGTATTTAATTTTTGGGGGAAAAAAAACTTTTTTATTTAATTTTATTAAGTAGCTGAGGAGCAGTTCCCCTTAGTACTTATTAATTTTATTAATTTTTTCATGTATTTATTTTTAATTATTTTTTATTTACTTATTTTGTTGTAGTAGTTTTACAATTAAAATTCATTCTCCCTCAATTATGGTGCTCAAGATACCATGTTACCATGATACCAATGATTCTTTGAAATGAGATCATTACTTCATATTCCCAATATGCTACTTTTCTCTCAGAGAGCAATATTTGTTCATTTTAAAAATGATATACAATAAGAAGAGGAGTTATCTTCCCATTTTTATGTATCTTGGCCTCTTGGGTATTGTCTTATTT
The DNA here is from genome assembly GCA_028476615.1 of Culter alburnus. Classification (NCBI taxonomy): domain Eukaryota; kingdom Metazoa; phylum Chordata; class Actinopteri; order Cypriniformes; family Xenocyprididae; genus Culter; species Culter alburnus. The sequence goes on along the minus strand of JAOTNS010001933.1, from coordinate 1,340,591 downwards.
GTGTAGCCTTTTCTAATGAAATATTCATGAGCAGCTACTGGTATATTTAATGAAAGTTTGCATTGCATTATGGTTAACCTTTTCAGACGAGTGAACCCGCAAAAGTTCACTCGACATCTTATTAGCAGCATAGTTTATGCGTAAGGCGCTGAGGGCATTGAAGCTATCTTTTTTTAGCTCGACTGGTATGCTTGTTGCACGTTTATCAAAAACTCTTGATTATCAGTCTTACAGTGTCAGATTTCAATTTTCACTCCTCACTGCTGGGGACGGTGTAAATTTGACATATTTTTCAATGTCGCAACTTTGTTCAGCATCATTACTCATGAATCTGCTTGACAAAGCTATCCGCACACATACAGCGATGTTCCTCAAGCACTTTGTGGCTAAATCTTTTCTTATTTATAGCTTCAAGTGGTGAACGCACAGGTGATTGTGTGCTGTCGCGCCATTGGGGATGTTTAGATTTAACACTGTTTGTGTAGCTTGATGTGAGCTGCATCTCAAAACAGTTTTGTAATGGAATACTTCAGAATAATTCTGCCGTGAGCTTCTTTAACATCCTCCTGTCCTCTTTTCTCTAGACAATGAATCTGTCAGTCAAACCTCCAGCTGCCCTGACTCCATTACCCACGATTCTCAGCGGCAAACCTGCCTACTCCTCGGTCTATTACTCAGTCTCAAACAGAGATATTTAGCTTGAATTCACTGTACTCACAAAAAATAGTTTTTGAGTAGAGTTTGATAATTTTATTTTTATATTTTCTGTTTATTTGAACTAAATTTAGTAATTTTTTTCATTTGTATTCTTTTTTATATCTATATGCTTTATTAATTTTTATTTAAAAGTTTAGTTTATGTAGTTTTATTTATTTTAGTACTTTAACTACAACTAAATGAATATGAAGAAATGTTGCCTAGCTGAAATAAAATAAGTTTTTAAACTTTTAAATCTAAGTTTTTAAAGTAACAATTATGCAGCCCCGCACATGACATGCGGGGGGGGGTATATTGTGGCCAAGATTTAACAAATCGTTCCCACAACTTACTAATACGTCAGTATGTTTTAATAATTCATTCCCTCGTTTTAAGTAAATCATGTGCACTATATAATTTGTTCCCTTGTTTTACAAAAAAGTGTGCACAATATAATAATTTGTTCCCTTGTCTTACTAAATCATGCACACGATATAATAAATCATTCCCTAGTTTTACTAAATCATGCGCATGATATAATAAATCTAGGGGTATGATTCTTGCTTTGGGTGCGAGAGGTCCCGGGTTCAAATCCCGGACGAGCCCCCAATTATGTTACGGTCCCTGATGTAAATGTCTAGGAGTCAGGAGGCACACATAACATAATAGATGGACAACAGCTAAAGTGTTCCAAATAGATTATTGATTTTAAGACAAGTAATATAACAATGTTAATTCAAATGATTATTTGAGGACTCTGGGCCGGGGCATTCGCAAAACGCGCATAACATACACAATATAATAAATCGTTCCCTCATTTTACTAAATCATGCACACAATATAATAAATAGTTCCCTCGTTTTACTAAATTGTGCACAAGATTAGTACAACATGGCCATGATTTATTAAAAACTAGAGTACAAATTCTTAATTTGTGGCCATGTATGTATATATTTTTGTTTTGCATGTCATGTGAGGGCTCTGTAAAAGGTTTTTTTTTTTTTTTTAAATTAACAATAATAATGGTTGCCACATGTTGCTAAGCTAATGCAAAACTTATATGCACAAACAAAATAACATATGTTGGGTGAAATAGCTCTTTTTTAAAGATTGAATGAAATTGACTGTCATGTTGGATTTCACTTAGTTTGTTGCAGAGCATTCAAGGATTGGCTTTTTGTATATAGGAGAAATGTGAAGCTGCATGTAATTTGGCCAAAATGAGGTATCTTAGAAGGCAGCTAACCATTGCAGGTCTCTAGATCTGGAAACTCATCACTCTTTTCTCCTCTGTGATAGCAGAGAACCGTCTCTCTAAGAGTTCTCTTTCTTTATTTCTCTGCAGATTCCTCAGATCAGCTATGCATCCACAGCTCCGGAGCTGAGCGACAATACTCGCTATGACTTTTTTTCCCGTGTCGTTCCACCGGATTCCTACCAGGCCCAGGCCATGCTGGATATTGTCACGGCGATGGGCTGGAACTACGTTTCCACACTGGCCTCGGAAGGGAACTATGGGGAAAGTGGCGTGGAAGCATTCGTGCAGATCTCTCGAGACATGGGTAAGATGGCTTTTCCTGATTGCCTAGATTGGCTTTATGCATTGATGAATTTAAACCAAGTGCACGCTTCAAGAAACAAGCTAGTCTTCCTTTCATGCTTGTAGTGTGTGCTGGGGCTCTGTATACTTAAAGCGAGATGAAAAAACAAACGGGTGTGATGTAATTTCGAACAAAATCACATCAAAAGGATGGAGTTTGTTTCAGGAGTTTGAAATAGATCACCAAAGCGAACTTTCTGGAAAAGAACTTTAAACTATCATTGGTCTGTGGTGATTTTGTGGGTGGGTGTGGTTCTGTGGCTCCGCCTTCTTCTCTAGGTTCATTTTATCTGTTCTGTTTGTCGAGGTCACTCAGGAGAGCTGCTTTATGTGCTGTTTCGAACTTTTGTTTTAACCCAAAGTGAAGAACGAAAAATGAGTTTATTGTATATTTGCACTCTGGAAGAGTGGCGATAGTTGCCAAAAGTCAGAGCCAGTCTGCAGGTTTTCAGGAGTTGGAGCTGACAGATTTCACAGAAAATTGCTTTTCCACCGTCCGGCAAAACTGTTCTTGTTGCTTAACTGTTCCAAGCCGAGATTACAGAGCTGAGAATGGTTTGTAATCATGCTGTGCCATACCCAGGCTTAAGTGGAAATACAACTTGAACCATTAATTACCGTTCGGCCCAACGGTGAAAAAGCAGATCCATTCAGTCGGAGGATTTTGAGTCGATTTTTGTTTCCGTTTGTCATGCGTCTCCTAGCAATGAGGCGAGTGTTTTTGCATGAGTTTGTTGTGTTTGAAACGACTTGAGGTCCAATAGTGTGTGATACTCAGCTGGCAATTTCAGTTAGCCTAGGCAGGGAAAGCATATTATTATTCTTATCTTGCACATTCTTATCTGCTCAACGTGTACAGAAGTTGAATCCATTTAATTAATTCTTAGTTGTTAAACTAAGGATAAACTGGGATTATGTTGGTTACATACTGTAGTGTTTCTGATGTACTGGGTACCCTGGTGACTCTCTGCTCTTTGACCAAAATGTTCTTGATTTTGATGGTGTTTGGGACCAGGAGTACTCTCAGTCGAGTGTTTAGCTGTTTTCTGTTCGGTCAGTGGATGTTGACATTGCTCACAGAAGGCAAAGGTGATGTAGACCAGGGGCGCCTGCAGGATTTTATCTGAGGTTACGCACAGAATTAGCACACCCAGCCCCCCCGTCCGCAAAATGCGAGTAAATCAATTATTGCGTTGGTGGGAATGATCTAATGCTGTGCAAATCAAAATCTGATGCATGTAGGCTAACTACACTTTGTCGTATTTAGGGTAATTGTCATTCTTATCAGTGCAAACACATCTCATTTCTATGTGAATAAGGCTTGTTATATATTAGCGCTTTATGGATTTAATGTTGCGTTTCTGCAGGTGGTAAACAGATGAGATGTTTGGGTATATATTTTCAATTGATCATGGCAGCATTAATTCATGAAATGATGGCGTTACAACTGGGCAAATTTCCAGACACGCCATGCAATCAAGTGCATGTTCTGCATATTAAAGATCTATTCAGGTTTTCAGGGCCATAAAGTACGCCAGATAGCAGTAGTCTGCTTCTAATTGGCATTCAGTACCTAACTTTTGTTGGGCACCTATCATGCTTTTCTTGTTTTACCAATCCTTTTGCATGTAATATAACTTTTTATGCATGTGACCAAATCTGCAGACTTACAAAACACACAATCCACGCCAAAGGGAGGCGTTTTCAACTCTCCAACAGAAATCACTTGAAACGCCTCGTTTGTAGTCTAGACGTTATTTCCGTGACTTAGCTACATCATCATGTTACACATTTACATAATGCCCACCAAAAAAGAGTTGAGTAAGTGATGTCAAGGAGGTTTTTTTCACCGCGAGGGTAAAAAACATAGTATTGACTTTCAATACTGACGGAGTTGTTACCATAGATATAATACAGTTTAAAGCTGCTCATGAAGCCTTGGGTGCTGAAACCCAATTATGGTAAGGGGCAACACATTTCCCGACACACGCTCCAATTGGTTGACCAATCACAATGGACTGGTCCAGCTGACCAATCAGAGCAGACTGAGCTTTTCGGAAAGGCGGGGATTAAAGAGGCAGGAACTAAAAAAAGAATGTTTCAGGCAGAGGGTGAAAAGAGATATTTAGAAATTTACAGTATGTACATTGAACTTTAAATCATTTAAAAGTATTCCAACAGATCCCAAAAATAAAATTAGAAATATGGGCTCTTTAATAGCCCGAGAAGGACAAACACTGCCTAAGAAGGCATGCAAATTGGATGGGAGAGTATAAAACGGACACTGTCTAGTCAAATCCTCTACAGGAATGATACTGCTGACCGCTATCAAGTGTCCTGGACTATCAATAGAGACCCACAGCTGAAGATAAGCAGGGAATATGGGTAAGAGGAGGACACGGATGGACTGAAAGTATAATGACAGGCTTTAACACACAGTCCCTCCTCCGGTAAACACATTCTATGCTATTATTCTCCCCCCTTCTTCACCCTACATGATAGAATTATAGCTATTACCAGAGACCCTGCTGCTCCGCAAATGCAAATATCACACAGCTGTACTAATCACACTGTTTAATTGTGCATTAAAAATTCATGAGCGATGGCACACATTTGTGTACTAACATCCACTTTAGCATCCTCCGGACTCCAGTGTTTACCATCACATGTAGTGTTTCACAGTTACTTAGAAACTGTATCTACTCAAGCTACTTGCTGCTCATAATTTAAAGCAGTTAACCACAGTCAAGCCACAGTCCCCCCTCATACATAGAGTAAGATGATGTTTAGCTGCCAGAAGGCAGTGTTGACATTCAAATGGTTGATTTTTGCAGCATATATAAACAATTAAAACCCTTGCGCATTTGCAGTATAACCATAATAACTACAAAATTGGTTTTACTATAGCATTTTCAGTAAAACCACAGTAATTACAAAAATTAAATGTTTTTTTTTTTTTTGTAGTAGTAGTAAAACCAAAGTAACTACAAAAATAACCATGGTTTTATGACAGCTTTTGAGGTAAAACAATGGTATTTAGAAACTATCCATGGTTGACTATAGTAGCCATGATTTAACTGTTTTTTGTAGTAAAACCAAAGTAACTACAAGATTAACCATGTTTTTACTATAGTAACCAAGGTTTAACTATGTTTTTTTGTAGTAAAACCAAAGTAACAACAAAAAATACCATGATTCTACTACAGCATTTGCAGTAAAATAATAATAATTACAAAAACTATCCATGGTTTGACTATAGTAGCCATGATTTAACTGTTTTTGTAGTAAACAAAGTTTAACCATGTTTTTACTATAGTAACCCAATGTTTTTTTGTGGTAAAACCAAAGTAATGTGGTTTTATGACAGCATTGAGGTTAAACAATAGTATTTAAAAAACTAACCATGGTTTGACTATAGTAACCATGGTTAATGTTTTGTTGTAGTAAAACCAAAGTAACTACAGATTAACCATGATTTTACTATCACATTTGTAGTAAACCCAGTAATTACAAATATTAACTATGGTTTTACTACAGTAACCATGGTTTAACCATGTTTTTGTAGTAAAACCAAGTAACAACAAAAAATAGCCATAGTTTTATGACAGCATTTGAGGAAAACAATAATATTTACAAAACTATCCATGGTTTGACTATAGTAGCCATGATTTAACTGTTTTTTGTAGTAAAACCAAAGTAACTACAAGAACCATGGTTTTACTATAGTAAACAAGGTTTTTACACAATGGTTTTGTAGTAAAACCAAAGTAACTACCAAAATAACCATGGTTTTATGACAGCATTGAGGTAAAACAATAGTATTTACAAAAAACTATCTATGGTTTGACTATAGTAGCCATGATTTAACTGTTGTTTTGTAGTAGTAAAACCAAAGTAACTACAAGATTAACCATGATTTTACTATCACATTTGTAGTAAATCCATAGTAATTACAAATATTAACATGGTTTTACTACAGTAACCATGGTTTAACTATGTTTTTGTAGTAAAACCCAGTAACAAAAAATAACCATGGTTTTACTACAGCATTTGCAGTAAAATAATAATAATTACAAAAACTTTCCATGGTTTGACTATAGTAGCCATGATTTAACTGTTTTTTGTAGTAAAACCAAAGTAACTACAAGATTAACCATGTTTTTACTATAGTAACCAAGGTTTAACATGTTTTTTTTGTAGTAAAACCAAATTAACTACAAGATTAACCATGGTTTTTACTATAGTAACCAGGTTTAACAATGGTTTTGTAGAAAACCAAAGTAACTACAAAAAATAACCATGGTTTTATTGAGGTAAAACAATAGTATTTACAAAAACTAACCATGGTTTGACTATAGTAACCATGATTTAACTGTTGTTTTGTTGTAGTAAAACCAAAGTAACTACAAGATTAACCATGTTTTTACTATCACATTTGTAGTAAATCCATAGTAATTACAAATATTAACCATGGTTTTACTACAGTAACCATGGTTTAACTATGTTTTTTGTAGTAAAACCAAAGTAACAACAAAAAATAACCATGGTTCTACTACAGCATTTGCAGTAAAACAAAAATACTTACAAAAACTATCCATGGTTTGACTATAGTAGCCATGGTTTAACTGTTTTTTTGTAGTAAAACCAAAGTAACTACAAAATTAACTATGGTTTTTTAACTGTAGTAGGTGTACTGACTCATTTATACTGTGAGACAAATTATGCTATAGGAGTTATCCTTGCCTTTGTTTGCAGTTGTTTTGTTGAGATTGTGAAGGAGTTTTATTTTTCATGCGTTGCATTTCCCAAACCTCAGGTTCAATTCTCCCAGCTGTAACGTGAGCAGTGGATTAAAATGGAGAGAAAAGAATTGAACAAGCATGCAATTAGCCGCTAAATGAATGTCATACAACAAGCGAATGAAAAGTCAATAGCTTTGCAACAATGATGCCCTCATTGTAGTTTCCGCTAATGGCCAAGACAATTGAGATCTTTCTTGTTGCTTGTCACTACTTCAGGATATCACCGTGCATCAGATAGCAGTTGCCCTTTTGGGGCTATAAACATTAACCCCAGTTTATTCCACAAACTTTGAGTTTAATTAAGGACCGTTTTTTATCTTGTGCACGGTTGTATTCGCTGTCTGAGAGTGAACAGATGTCATGACCTAGCGTGTGGCGTGTATGCTTGATGCATTAAGCTGTAGTGCTGAAAAAACAGTGGTTTGCTCATCAAAACTCATCTAGTTTAATGGGTTTATAGGGGTTTTGAACCTTGCCATCTAACTTGACAGACCAACTAGATTAGTTTAAAACAAATAGCCTTAAGGTTTTCAGCCAAATTTTGGGGGGCAAATGGGGGTCTATTGTCATTAGTGTGCCGACGTAATGACTGGATTTGCCTACAAAGCAGCACAGATGAACTAGATGGGTAATAGCAGCATTGTGGTTCTAACTGTCTCATGGTTTGCCAAGAACTAAGCTGGATTAACATGTGTTATGTGTGGCTGTTGTGAGGTATCCATAATTAGGTGAAGTACCCTGTCTCACTGCATTCGCTCTTGTAAAGATAACTCTCGCTATATGGACTTACTAATTATCTGTGGCTACATACCGTGTACAGTTTTCCATCACACTAACACCATTTTATTTCCCCAGAGGGTAAAATAAATAATAAATGTGTTGCTGATGGGTTGTTCTGTGTGTTCCATTAATGTATCAACTGTTTCTCCTAACATTCCTTTGGAATGCCAGTGAAGGCGTATTGGAAAAACGTGCCTCTACATATATTTATTGCAAAATTCCAAAAACGTACCTATACATACAAATCACTGCAGTTTCTAACTTTTATTCCTTTTCACACAAATTATTATTATTATGGGGCAGATTATTGATTAATAAAGACTTATTTCTAAATGGTTTCTTGCGCAATACTATGTTATGACTGCAAAAGTCATCTTCATTTATAAAGCGCTTTTCACAATACATATTGTTTCAAAGCAGCTTCACAGTGACAAGAAGAAAATTCTTTTTGAATCTTTTTACAACTTCCGTTGTAAAAATAATTACTTTTAATTATTACTTTAGGGGCCGCTTAAATGACCTTTCCTATTGAATACCCTTAATGCATTCTTGCTGATTGCATAACCTGATATTGCTGAATTCAACATGTTCCTGGGTCAACATTTTTGTTGATCCTGGAACAACATTCAAATCAGATTTGAGGGACAAGTTATCAGTTTATGTCAAGTTTAGGCTTAAAATCATGAATTGGTGCTTCTACATCAGTGTTATTCATCTATCATTTCCCTCTGATTTTTGGGATAACTTATGGGTAGGGTCAGGTTTAGGGGTAGGAACAGGGTTAAGACTAAATTTTCAGACTAGAATGTTGTTCCAGGATCAACAAAATATGTTGACCCAGGAACGCATCTAACTCAGCAATATCACGATGTGCCTTGCCGATCATTTACGTGTTTAGTCTATAGGTTTGCATGTTTGAGTGTGAATGTGTGCAGAAGCTTGGTCTTTTTAAAGAAGTGATATTTGACAAATTACTTGTCTGTTCCTCATAAGAACAATTTGTTGTGTCCGTGGATCTATGCAGGGAATAGGAAAGGGAAGGTGGCCTTCGCAGGGGATAGTTTAGTTGAAACGTCAGGGCATTATCATTATGTCTAGATGCAGGTTCTTCATCTCATCTGGATACGGCCTGGATCTGGCAGGCTGCGGCAAACCTCAGGATAAACAGAGAGAGACTAATATTAGCATAGATGCCATTCTTCTTATGATGTAGCGAGTACATCACAACACATTACCATAGTTCATGATGTGTAAACTAATGCATTTTGATGCTTGTATCACATATGTATGGCTTTTCAGATGTAGTAAACTTGATCAGTAGCTCACCTGGTACAGTTTTGCACCTGCAATGTGGAGAGCCGTGAAACACGAGTCATGATAAAAGAGCATGAAGACTTGCTAAAATGGCATGGTAAATGCATCTTTATTTCACGTTTGCTTATATGTTAGATTAAGTGTAGGTATTACATTATTTTCAAATGCAAACTGCCGAGATACACATAACAACCATTGCAGTAAAATGTTGCCACGTTCATTTAATGTGCTTTTAGGTTCAAATTCACATTGAAAGTGCAGCGCAGTGTGCAGGAAGCAACGCAATATCTTTTTGCATTTTGCCACAGTCTGTCTGCTTATACATAAACATTGCCTGTTTTCGTCTACATGCTAATAGCTCCATATTGTGTTTCTTTGTCCAGGTAGGCGACAGTTTATCATTTCAGAGCATCTAAGATTCTTAAAAGTCTTTTACGTGTGTAAATTCCTATTAATAAGCATTGAGACAGCTGCCAGGACGAGGTTAGTGAGCACAGTTCTCTGAGGAGCAAGTAGCAATAGATGCTAATAGACATTAGCCTTAATTACCATGCCAATGGGCCATAGATAATTGCATTTATGTCTGTCATGGGATTTCCCTGTAGTTTCAGAAAAGCTATGTGAAATGGTCATTTCAGCAGCTGGGCTTCAGCTCTTCAGGTCCCAGACCTGCACTGCAAAAAAGGACTTTCTCACTCAGTATCTTGTTTTACAGTACAAATATCTAAATATATATAACCTGTTTACTGTCAGTGTCCCAGAAACGGGACAGTTAGCAATTTAATGCCTTTTTTCCTGTCACATATTTTAATAATAATCATAAACATTTGAAAAAAAAATTACCACAAAAACGGTACTTTAAATCATTTTGGCAGGCTAAATTTTTGTGATATCAATTTCAAATTTGGAACAGAACTTGGTTATACATATGGCTTTGATTTTCTAGCAATTTTAGACTCCAAATTATTTAGTAAAATATATATTTTGTATAAAATAAAAAATGTTTAGTCCAGCACATTTGCTTATACAGTAAATTTCAGTAACTTTTTTACAATTTCATTTTTTGGAGTTGCTTTCATGCAGTTAGTAAATGATAAGTCTTGTTTTCGATCAAAATTAAGTGATTTTTTTTATACTTAAAAACAGAAAAATAAACTTAATTCAAATGGGAAAACATTTTATTTTTCTGACTGCATTTGCATATATTTGTTGTTTTAGGCATGAAGTCATTTTGATTCTCAAGTAAATGTATCTTGATTTAACATTGTTTAGATAAAAAATCATTTTTTGCAGTGCATGTCGGGGGCGAAGTGTTGCCAAGTTTTTCCCGCAGAATTGGGCTACTTTAACACTGTTGCTGGCTTGCCGCGGGTTGTTTTTCATGTCCGCGGGTTGAAGCGACCCCGGAGAATGATATTTAGCCCCTGGAATTTGAATTTTACCAGGGGTAAAATGCCAAAAAATACAAAAAAAACCCTGCCAAAAAAATGCTGATTTTAACACCAGAATGTGATTTTTACTGGGGGACCCCTCTGAAACGCTTTTGGGCTAGTTTTGAGTAGCAATTGGGTGGGTTTTGTTGTGAAAACCTGGCAACAACTGCTGGGACCTGACTGGACTGAAGGATGGGCCGCTAAACAGATTGAGATTGACACATTTCTACCATCTTACCGCCCTTTTCAATTTGTCCAACATGTCTCTCAGTACATCCACAGTTTCCTTCGCTCACATCTAAAGTAAACTGGCCATCCTCGGTAACCACCTGAGCCATATGTGTCTAGGCTAGCTCTAATGACCCTGTCGCTGAAGACATTATACGCTCCCAAAACACAGAGGTCCAGGGCAGGGCAGCGTCCCCACAGGAATTCATCAGAGAAAAGCGCATCTGCTCTGTTTAAAGGGCCTAATGAAGACATTGCATTCCAAGGAAACCAAACTCTGTCTATAGATTAAACACAGGCTTCTGTTATTTTGGGGTTGTGACCTGCACAGACGGCTGCCAAGTGATGTCCTGTGAATACCACAGGGGAACCGATGGTGCAAGCTGCAAAGCACAACCCATATAGTGTTTCTGGCATTATAGATGGTGACATTTTTTCATGCAGTTGGATCTGTAGAAGTAGAATTAATTTCTTAAAAGGCAAAACTAAAGAAGTTATGTAGTGCATTTTTAAACAGGCTATATTAATTGCTTTTTTTATCGCCAATGTGTGAACAGCTTGGTTGTCTATGAAAGCCTGAAGACAGATTTTTATGTGAAGGACTGAAAATCAAAAGGATGTGATGTTTTCACTCGCTCCTGAGAGTCTCTCTCCTGTTTAATGACACATGAAATGAATGCTTATATTCAGGATAATGTCGAAAGAGCCAATATGTACTGTAATGTCAATGTGTCATGCAAAGAAAAGAGATTAATTCAAAACTATAGTCTCATATAGCTGGATCTATAGTCTATATAGTCTCAAATATAGTATATAAGTATATAAACGCACCTAATTTTGATCATTTTGATCTAATGCCTTAAGTAATTTTGCCTCTCAAGTAAATGCCTTGATTTGAGAATGTTTAAATAATTGTAATATATATATATATACTTTGCAGTGCATGGAATTTTATTTTCAAACACGTAATTTGGTTTCTATGATTATCACAATTGCAAAACCAGCAGCATGTGTGGAGTGGAGAAATGAATGAATCAGAATATGAAGCTGGAAGAAATCTGTTCTTCATTTGCTTTCATCAGGGCTAAAACAATGCTAATGTAGAAAACTTATTTAAATGCAAATGAAGACAAGATTAAAACTTGCAGTCAGCCAATCAGAGAGTTGGAACAAATCAGATGGTACGATATGCTCCAATCACATGACTCACCATGACATGGTTTGGATTAGGTATTTTAACTATTCTCCTACTAAACAACTAAAGCACAATTAAGGAACATATTACTGTAAATCATAAATGTTCAGAAGTTAACTCCAGCTATCAAGATCTTTGACAGCGTGTTTGTCATCATCATTTTCAGCTCTCAAAAGTGAGAGACTCAACCACAGGACATCTGACGCAACATATGTCGCCAGTTAACAGGAGTTGCTCTTTTTATTTCACAGTGTTCAACATCAATGACAAAAGTTCATGATCTGGACAATTTACAAAACTCCCAAGGATTCAAGATGCAACCTTGTATAAAGAGGTGAATGCAGTGATGTTTTAATGTGCTTTTAAGTTTCCTAAAGACTGTGTTGTTAGATTCGTTTTGCAATTCCTCATGATTCACAAGTGTCTCAGATTTAAACTTAGGGACCAAAATGTCATTGGATTCGAAATCTGTTCAAACAGTTCAATGAATTGTTTCAAAATGCAATGATTCGTTTGTGACATCACTCAAAAATGTTCATTGAATTCTTTGAGTGAATTTTTTAATGTATTAAATGTACATTATTTTTTTATGCACATATCTTAAATATATATATTTTTTTTTACATGCATCCATATATTAAAATTATGGCCCAATGTATAATGTATTGTATTGATTTTTCACTGGTATTTTTACTGTATTTTGCATTTGAAGGAAATGTCTGTAAACTTAACAGAAATTGTACTGTTTGCTCTTACACTGAATGATTGATATGCATATGAAAAAGATTAAATTTAGTGGAAAACAATGCGGTAAACCTCATTTTTACTACATTTTAGTTGTTGAATTAAATATTTTCTGATCAAATAGCTATATTACATTCCTTTTTTTATATATATATATATAATATATATATATATATATATATATATATATATATATATCTGTATCACTCAGGCCTAAAGTGTATCAGGTTTAAACTTACCATTAAACTTTTCTGACTTCAAAAACATGAGGATAAATATCTCACAGGCACTTTTAATTCCACAATCCACCTTATTGACAATAGAGCTGAATATGTGTGAGTACATCTGCCTCAACTTCCTAAAAGCACTTTTACCATCTGCAAAGTTCTGCTTCACTTGCTTTTATTTTTACTCTAAGCCTCACAGAAAACATCTTTAGAGGGAGGTCAGGAGTGTCATGGTTGAAATAAATTGCAAAACCAATACTGCTGTTATTATGTGGAGAAACACAAGAGCGTAGAAGTGCTTCTAAATGGGAAAGCCTTGAGAACTCATATGAAAGCCTATAAAGACGAAGACTTCAAGGGGAAACTCTGGAATGAAGAATTGTGTGATAATAACACAACATACACAAAAGGTGGTTAGCTGGTCTGTTATTATGGGGGTTTCAGTTGGTTATTTGGACACACACAAGTTGCTCAGGCTGGGATTTGTCATTTCATTCACGTTGCGCTTCCTCAAAGTGACCCGGTCCAGCTGAAAGTCAGCGTCAAACAAGCTGTCAGAGCGCATTGGCTAGTGGATATCCGATTAGGCCGAGGTAGCAGAACATCCATACTTTCTAGCTTTCATCGATGTCTGCGGATTGACTACAGCCATTGATCCCGCTGCAAGTGGACTCTGTTCTCCTTAACGAGCTCGGACAACTTTACTGTTTAGAAAAGACAAATGCTACAGAAGCTTCCCACCTGCCAGGCCGGATGAGCCGAACCCAGAGCTGCTCTGAAACGGCAGCTGGCGGCTGGTAATGAATCAAGCCCTGGCCAGCTGCGTGATAGATGTCACTGTCGGCCAGCACTGATTAGCCGAGTCTGAGCGCTGAGAATTACAGCTGTGTGTGTTACATTGCACTTTTTGTCCTCTCACTTTCTACTTTCACTTTGTCTTTTATCATGTATTCTTTGAAACTATATTTTTCTCTTAATATAGATGTTTATTGACAACTGTAGTAATTTAAAATCAACATGAAATGAGTTTGCAACCTAAATTGAATATTCAATGAGAAGAAGTGGGTGGGACTTAAACTGATCAACTGGAATATGATTGGATAGTGAAAAATGGGGGGAGGGGTTGAAAAAAAAACAAGGGCTTGATGAAGTTCAGAGTTATTTTGATGATTATTTCACGGGACCAATGAATCATGCGCATTTTGATTTCATGTTGATATTTCAAGCTGACGTGCTCATCGTAAATTCAGTATGTCAAAAAGTCAGTACATTCAGTAATAATGCAATATGTGAACGCAGTTTTTCAATCGCACATAGAGTTGAGAATTTGAACTAGTTTTTTAAATGATTCAGTCAAATGTCTTTAAAGACATTTAAACGATTAATTGCATCTAACATAAAAAACTTTGTTTACATAATATATGTTTGTGTATATATATTATTTTATTTATATATATTATATATATGTGTGTGTGTGTGTTTATATACATTAGGGATGTGCAACGATTAATCGCGATTAATCGTTAGCAAAATAAAAGTCTGTGTTTACGTAATATATGTGTGTGGTCTGTGTATAATAGTTATGTATATATAAAACACACACATACATGTATAATTTAAGAAATATATGCATGTTTAAATAAATATATATATTTATATATATTTTATGGTACATGTAAGTATAAATATTTTATATATAAATCATGTATGTGTCTGTATTTATATATACATAACTATTATAAGCAGAGCACACACATATATTACGTAAACACAGACTTTTATTTTGCAAACGATTAATCACGATTAATCATTGCACATCCCTAATACATAGACACACATACTGTATATATGTATAAATAATTACGATTAATCGACCTGACAGCCCTCATATACATATGTAACCCCCGTTCGAACCGCTGCTCTAAGCAGGACTCGGGTCCGTCGGCATAGGAGTCGGGCACTCTAACAAGGAGCCTAAGATTGCAGTCTCTAGTGTCAGTCGCTACAGCACCTCTTGAGTTCAGGGGAGTGAGGTTTACATGCACAGCTCTTACCGGCCTACATCCGTTACAAACTTCAGTCCCATCCGGGTCACGGCACCAATGTAACCCCTCCTGTTCGAACTGCCCGCTCTAAGCATGTTCTTTACATGCAATCTGCAAGCAATCATATGATTACCATATGGCACAAGCTGATTGGCCTCTGCTGATCCTGCAGCCAATGAGATTGCTTGCTCAACATTTAAATAGTTTTGTTCAGTGTTTGCTGTAAGCTAGTCCTGCAGCACTCTATCAGAGTTCCTCCACCTCCCCAGCTCCACCTGCCTAGATCTGCTCAGGGATTTTTTAACAATTCCGAGAGTTGTCATGATTGAAATAAGTATGTCCAACTTTATTTACATACTTATAGTATACTAGCTGAAGGAGATATAAAGTATATAGCATCTCTCAACTGCTTGATTGCTTGTATCGTCACAAAATGTAAACCATCACCCAGCACTGATCTGCTAAATGCGACTGTAAGGCATGAAGATGTTAAGATATTATAAACATTAACATTATGATTTTCTATAAAGTTACTTTTGAAACAATGTGTATTATGGAAAGCCCTACATAAATAAATTTGACCTGATTTTTTTAGTGTATCCTGCTGAAAGTCTGAGTTTTGATTTTTAGGATTTGGAGTCCAAATTCCAAGAACTAAAATATCACAAACTGAGAATAATTCATATTTTTTTTTAATAATTCATTTTTAATGGGAAATGAATCTTCACTGCCGTTAAAGTGCACAGTTCTCGTCTCACGGCCGTTTCCCTGCCCGAGGTTAAGAGCGTTGGCCCACAGGGAAAAACGCTGTCCCGTAATTCCCGTCAGGCGTTTTGTTGACTTTGATGTAAACCTCTGACTGACCCCTTTCACTTTTTCAAGACTTCAGAGACATTCTGATGACACGAGCTATCCTGACATCTGCCAGAGTTCAGCTGTTTCAAAGGATGTGCCCTCATAAGGGGTCATGCTCAATCAAATATTGGGTGAATTACATGCATTTTATTATCTTATTAAGTTAGTAATTTAATTGCATTATTTACATTAGATGTACATTTGCTATGAATGTTCTATGATCCAGATCATGCTGCATGAAGTTTAAAATGCATTCAAAAGACACTTTTTAATGAGATTTATTCAAGATGAAATTGAAACAAGATATTTAATGCAAAAAAAAAAAAAAAATCGTAGGATGGGACTTAATTTCATACACAGGTGACCTTAGCCGCATATGAAATTATTTTGAATAACTTGTGCAAGAAAAGTAAGAATAAAATAAAAAGGGTCTATTTTAACTTCAAACAATCCAAGTTGGGTTGAAAATGGACAAACCCGGTGGTTGGGTTAAATGTTTGACCAACCTGCTGGGTAGTTTTATTTAACTCAACTATTGTTTAAAAATGACTATATAACTGAATGAACCCAAAATAGGTTGGAATCAGACATAATTACTAGAGGCAACAATAATAATCAAAAGGTGAACATTTATTATTAAGCAATTTAATAAATGTTTATTGTTTCATTATTATTCATTAAACTTATTAATAAATGTTCATTTATTAAACATATTTCCAACATACTTTGGGTTCATTTTAATCAAGCATCAATACAGTAATTTCAATAAAACTACCCAGCACATGGGCAAACATTAACCCATTTTTTTTAGAGTGCATGAAGGACTCAAAGTGTGTGTGTGCGTGTGAGTGTGTGTTTGTTTGTGTGTGCAAACACAAATGTCGGGTGTGGCTTTTCCTTTTTCAAATGAAGCCATTTTGGTCCTGTCCGTGCTTGACATGTAATTTATTCACCCACCACAAAAACAGCATAAAACCATAGATTTAAAAGTTTCATCATTCCCCAGCCTCTCATTTCTCACGCATAAAAAAAATTTATTATTCAGCCCCGGGATGTGCATTTACGCAGGGTTTGGCATGCCTTTATATTCTGTGCCTCATCTTTCTCTGTCTTCAGTCTCTCTCACTTTTTAATGGCCAGTATCAATATTTGCATAGGATGACTGATATAATTTACTATATGACTATAATATATATATATATATATATATTAGACGACACGCATGTTTGTATTATAGTCTATATATATATTATATATATATAATTATATATAATTCAGTGTAGAAGTCATGTGACTACAATGTACTATCATGCTGTTTTCAATGTAACTCAGTACGTACTGCATACTACTATAAGCATTGTGCTAATAATCATTTCCGAATAGCCTTCATATTTTCCTGTGCTCCTTCTTCTGGCCTGAAGGAAAAATTGTCAGTTTTATGATGTTTTAATAATGCGTTTCATATAGGCTCATGCATGCCTCCGAGGGTGCAGTATGAAGCTCAGCATGTATCTTTTAAAGAGCACAGGTCGTGTTTGGCTCTAAGGGTATTGCACACTATTACCGTCTAGCAGTCAGAAGGGTGAATCTTGTCAGATTAACTTCAATCTTGTCCCTGGGTGGGTTTTTCAGGGATACGCAATTAGCCTTGGATCAAGGTCTCAAATTGACATGGTGGTCCAATCAGCCGTCGCAGATGCGTAATTTCATGAAGAAAATCGGCTAATTAGGCCCTCCAATTTCCACATGTTCCATGTTCCCGTAAGATTGTGGCTGATTGAGTCGGTTTACCGTGGTTTCACCCAGACATCTGCCACGGCTCGCTCTAACTGTTCCTCTGTGTGCGCAGCAAAGCAAACCCATCTTATCTCAGAAAGTGCGCAGCAGCGTCCTGCCATATGTGAAAATACTGGCAGAATGGATTTAAAGATGTAACCCTACATGCTGTATATTCTTCACATTAGGCCACATTAACACCGCAAGTACTGTACAAAACAACCTTTTTCTTCAGAAAAGTTCTCCAGAATATAGTATCTGCAAACAAATTTGGCTCAAGTAGCAGCTGTTATTCATACAGTGCAAATAAATAATGTAATTAGAGAAAGCTATGAAAGTCCATGCATTATAGTAATTTTACCATAATTAAAGGTACAACTCCAGGTGGACTGTGCTAGCAGTGCATATTTGTTAGTAAATATAATAAATTATGTACTTATAATTAAATAATGTTAAAATATTATTACTAAATTCAAACTATCTTATTCAACTTAGTCTATATATTTGGTGAAATTCTTTACAGATGTGTAGACTAGTAATTTATATAAATACATTTATAATTAAATAATATTAAAATATCATTATTAAATATAAACTATTTTTAATATATATAATTTATAATGTATTATTAAATATACAGGTGCTGGTCATATCATTAGAATATCATCAAAAATTGATTTATTTCACTAATTCCATTCAAAAAAGTGAAACTTGTATATTATATTCATGCATTACACACAGACTGAGATATTTCAAATGTTTTATTTCTTTTAATTTGATGATTATAACTGACAACTAAGGAAAATCCCAAATTCAGTATCTCAGAAAATATTAGAATATTACTTAAGACCAATACAAAGAAAGGATTTTTAGAAATCTTGGCCAACTGAAAAGTATGAACATGAAAAGTATGAGCATGTACAGCACTCAATACTTAGTTGGGGGCTCCTTTTGCCTGAATTACTGCAGCATGCGGCGTGGCATGGAGTCGATCAGTCTGTGGCACTGCTCAGGTTTATGAGCCAGGTTGCTCTGATAGTGGCCTTCAGCTCTTCTGCATTGTTGGGTCTGGCATATCGCATCTTCCTCTTCACAATACCCATAGATTTTCTAGGGGTTAAGGTCAGGCGAGTTTGCTGGCCAATTAAGAACAGGGATACCATGGTCCTTAAACCAGGTACTGGTAGCTTTGGCACTGTGTGCAGGTGCCAAGTCCTGTTGGAAAATGAAATCTGCATCTCCATAAAGTTGGTCAGCAGCAGAGCAGCAGAAGTGCTCTAAAAACTTCTGGTATACGGCTGCGTTGACCTTGGACCTCAGAAAACACAGTGGACCAACACCAGCAGATGACATAGCACTCTGGGACCCTGATTTCCAAAGGAAATGCAATATTTACTTTCATCAGAGAGCATAACTTTGGACCACTCAGCAGCAGTCCAGTCCTTTTTGTCTTTAGACGCTTCTGACGTGTGTTGTTCAAGAGTGGCTTGACACAAGGAATGCGACAGCTGAAACCCATGTCTTGCATACGTCTGTGCGTAGTGGTTCTTGAAGCACTGACTCCAGCTGCAGTCCACTCTTGTGAATCTCCCCACATTTTTGAATAGGTTTGTTTCACAATCCTCTCCAGGGTGCGGTTATCCCTATTGCTCGTACACTTTTTTTCTACCACATCTTTTTCTTCCCTTCGCCTCTCTATTAATGTGCTTGGACACAGAGCTCTGTGAACAGCCAGCCTCTTTTGCAATGACCTTTTGTGTCTTGCCCTCCTTGTGCAAGGTGTCAATGGTCGTCTTTTGGACAACTGTCAAGTCAGCAGTCTTCCCCATGATTGTGTAGCCTACAGAACTAGACTGAGAGACCATTTAAAGGCCTTTGCAGGTGTTTTGAGTTAATTAGCTGATTAGAGTGTGGCACCAGGTGTCTTCAATATTGAACCTTTTCACAATATTCTAATTTTCTGAGATACTGAATTTGGGATTTTCCTTAGTTGTCAGTATAATTATCAAAATTAAAAGAAATAAACATTTGAAATATATCAGTCTGTGTGTAATGAATGAATATAATATACAAGTTTCACTTTTTGAATGGAATTAGTGAAATAAATCAACTTTTTGATGATATTCTAATTATATGACCAGCACCTGTATTAATTAAAATTAATTGCAATTAATCGCATCTAACATAAAAATTTGTAAATATATAATGTGTGTGAGTGTGTGTATGTGGTGTGTGTGTATATATATATATATATAAATATATATATATATACACAACATATATATATATATTATATATATATACAAACTTTTATGTTAGATGTGATTAATTGCGATTAATCGATTTGACAGCACTAATTAATTTATATATGTATATTTCAATTTAAATATTAAAACATGATTACATTTAAATTACATTATACTATATATTCTTTATAGATATAGATATATACATTTTTATTTAGTTATTAGTATAAATACATTGTAATTAAATGGCGTTTTTTTTTGTTGTTTATATAAACTTTAAAAAATATATACTATAACAGTCATCTATATATAAAATAAAAGTCATCTCATCTTTATAATTAGTTAATAAAAAATATAATTTTTTTAAAAATATATTTTAAAAATTTGTCTGTAAATTTGGTGAAATTCTTTTTAGCAAGCTCATATGTGGTTGCTCTGATGTTTTGACTGACTTTTAGCTTGTTGATATGAGGTTGCTAGGGTGTTCTGGGTGGTTGCTAGGTGGTTTCTTATGTTTTTTCAATATAAGTAGGATTCAGTCAGGCAAAAATCATATAATAACATGTCTGTCCTAAACAAGCCTCACAATTTCACTTAGCAAACACCTCCAACAGTAATTTCCTCAAGTTCTGTCTCAACTCTGCTTGCATTTGCAGCTTTTGGATGATTGTATGTTTGCTGTGGCGGAAACAATCTCCCTGTTGCCTGTATTTTAGAGAGGAATCTTTGCTCCGTATCTCGCTTGTTTACTCTCTTATCGAAGAGTCACCCAGAGACCCTCTAAACGGTGGGGTTCGGCTTTCGGCAGAGGCAATATCAAATTGACACACGAATCAAGACCCTCTCAAAGCAAGTAAGTGGCGGTTGTAGTGTCAGTCCTCTCAGTCTGTCACCATTGTTAGCAACAAAAGAGCCGTGACAGTGTGTTCTCAAACGGCAGCCAATGACTCTTTTGTCCCGGCAGAATGACGTGATTGGCAGTCGAACACCTGGTCAGATGCACGCGTGCTGTAATATTTGCATCGTGTTGTATTCTGGTGAGCAGTGATATCTTCTACCGGCCCAGCGTAATACTGGCATTCCTCCAGCTGAATTACAATCGACAGAATAGTTTCGCCTCAGCGCCGGCCTTCCCAAGGGGCTTTGCTTTCATTGATTCTTGTTAGCGCTGGAAGCGAGTCTGGGCGCTGTAGGGACATGATCAGTCTGGAGACCTTGTGTTTGGGAGACCTACAATTGCTCTCATTGCCAAGCCTAGTTAAACCCCAAGTGCTGAGGACGAGCTGCCAGTCACAACCAAACATGTTGAACAGAATCAAAAGTGTCATGTTACATTAAAATGAAAACATTTGCAGATTGATTTGAACTATGACATTTAAGCAATGACGTATATCTGAGTGAAAGAGATGGACTGAAGTTAGTGTGGGAAGGGCATAAAAAATGGACTTAAACGCAGCCTAACCCCGTATCCGAAATGTGTTAGGGTTCCAGCGACAAAACAATTTGTCTTTCCACACCAGACATGACACTACTATGAGACATGATAATGTCAATCAAAAATCACAGCCAATCAGAAGAGTGTGTGGCAAGCTCCCGGTGTCATGACAAATCAGGACCTCCCTCATAATCGGGTCTCCCCAAATTGTCAGTTAATGATTATCCTAAGTATATGCAAATTATATTCATTTAAAATATGCATAATTACTTTAATGAGTATGAAAACACATTAGTGCATAATAAAACCAATTGAACATAATTTCTTAACTGTTAATTAATAAATAATGACAATAATAGCCTATAAGTGAATAATTGAACATCATTAATTTGTTTTATTTATAACTGAAATATATGGACATTTAACACTTAATTTAACACATAATTACATTAAAGATGATTAAGAATATGTAAGGTATAAGTTTGCTATCAGGCTAATCGCTTATCTGTATGCTGTGTTAGTATAAACGGTAATTTAACTATAAAACAGCATTTATCAAAACATGATTTTGTAGGAATTGTAATTAAAAGCAATTTGAACCAATGGGATTGCATGGGGTCCTAAAGGAGACCCGATTTCAGGGGGACCCAATTTGTACACCGGCACTCGCAACGAAATGGATAAGTACATAATTTTAACATTACTAAAAATACATACTGAGTTACTGAAACAATCTTTGTCATATGCTTGTCTGTTCACAATGAGTTGACAGTTTTATAGGGTTAATTCACCCAAAAATGAAAATTCTGTCATTTATTACTCACCCTCATGTCGTTCCACACCCGTAAGACCTTCGTTAATCTTCAGAACACAAATTAAGATATTTTTGATGAAATCCGATGGCTCCGTGAGGCCTTCATAGGGAGCAATGACATTTCCTCTCTCAAGATCCATAAAGGTACTAAAACACATTTAAATTGGTTCATGTGAGTACAGTGGTTCAATATTAATATTATAAAGTGCCGAGAATATTTTTGGTGTGCCAAAAAAAAAAAATAACGATTTATTTAGTGATGGCCGATTTCAAAACACTGCTCAGGAAGATTCGAAGAACAAATGAATCATGATTCGATACACTGATTCATTTGTGCTCCGATGCTTCCTGAAGCAGTGTTTTGAAATCGGCCATCACTAAATAAGTCGTTATTTTGTTTTTTTTGGCGCACCAAAAATATTCTCGTTGCTTTATTAATATTAAACTAAAATATCTTAATTTGTGTTCCGAAGATTAACGAAGGTCTTACGGGTGTGGAACAGCATGAGGGTGAGTAATAAATGACAGAATTTTCATTTTTGGGTGAACTAACCCTTTAACGTTCTTGTTTCATTTAATTTATTTTGAAGATCTGAGGTGAATTGTCCATTGTTGCCTTCAGTATGGCTATACAAGACACAAAATGATATTCAAACTCACGTTAGACATTTTTAACATTAAATAAAGCACATAAACAGTACCTGAGATTATCATTGCCATACTTTGTTGTTGTTGTGGCTAAAACCCCGGAAAAGATACCTTTTATCGGATGTCGGGGTATCACGTCGCAAGTGGACTTCACCATAATTTGTACGATTTGAGCCCTTTAAAGCGCCAGACTGCATTCACTGCTGTCGCACATCTCATCTCTTTGAATATGCTTGCCTGGATGTGCATATGACAAAATATTCTCACTTATTCATTAGCGTCAGCTCACCTATTGAGTCCATTCAGTTTCTCGAATGAAGTACCTCTTGTAGAGGTGGGGTAATTACAAAGCAGCGCTGACAGGCCATCAGTCAAGTGCGCTCTCAGGAAACACAGGATGAATGGGAAGGGAAAGCCTGCGGGGAGGGCCGGCACTCATCTAGATAAAGATGTCGCTTCTGAAAAACAGCTGATGCCCTTTCTGTCATTTTTCTGCAGCGACTCCAACACGACTGTATTAGCGCAAATGAGATTCTCCAGGCATGCTGTCTTCTCTGTGTTGTGAAAATTAGCTGAAAGGGACTGTTGGAACAAGAGGGGCTTGCAGTCTGCTGCCTGTCAGTGAAGTGACGGGACTTCATTACCACAAATAGAAAAGGCTTGAAATATTGATTTAACATGAAAGAAAACAGTAATTGGGCCATTTAATTTATTTATTTATTTTTTTTTAAAGGGGCAAGGTTATTCATAGTTTATGAGGGAAGTTCACCCTAAAAAAACATATATGCTTGAAACTTGAATGATGTTTGGAAGTTACCCAGCAGAATGTTCAAGCTGCTCTTCTCTGCACAACAAACGTGAATAACTACAGCTGAAATAATATGCACTTTAAAAGTAGTCCATACGACTTCGAAAGGCGTATGATAGCTTCAGATGATTTTGAAAAAAAAATAAATAAATAAAACTAGACCACCTTTATGGTATTTTTTGTTCTTTTTGAAGTGGTAGTAGTATTTACTTTTATTATTATGAACAATATCCAGTTAGACATTCTGCAAAGTGTTTTTTAATTGAAATCAGAATTAAATTATCTTCAGTGCAACAAACCTTAACATTTAATGTCAATAATTATATATATATATTTAATTATATTTAATTATCATGAAAATAATAATTATCATTATGCAATATTTCATAAAGGTGCTAAAATATATGGAAGCTTGTTTCCGCCACTAAGTAAAACAATAAAAAAGGTAATTGCGACTTTTTATCTCACAATTCTGACTTTTTTCTCAGAATTGCGAGATATAAACTCGTAATTGCGTCTTATAAAGTCAGAATTGCATAATATTGCATGATTTTTCCCCTCATAACTGGACATTGTAACATGCAATTGCGAGTTTAATCTCACAATTCTGACTTTATAACTCGCAGTTGTATACCTTTAAAATTTGATTTATTTTTCGGCTTTGAATATAACGCAGATTAATACAAATTATCATAAATTTTTTGAGTGAACTTTTGGGTGAACTAGTTAATTTTTGTTGGCAAAAACAGTGTAGCAACTTGTGTAACCTAGTTTGGTTTAACACTTAAAGGGTTAGTTCACCCAAAAATGAAAATTCTGTCATTAATTACTCACCCTCATGTCGTTCCACACCCATAAGACCTTCATCTTCGGAAGATTAAGATATTTTTGATGAAATCTGATGGCTCAGTGCAGCCTGCATTGACAATATAATTAACACTTTCAATGCCTAGAAAGCTACTAAAGACATATTTAAAACAGTCATGTGACTACAGTGGTTCAACCTTAATGTTATGAAGCAACGAGAAGACTTTTGTGTCCCAAAAAAACAAAATAACGACTTTATTCAACAATATCTAGTGATGGGGAGAAGCTTCGAAGCTTAATGAATCTTTTGTTTCGAATCAGTGGTTTGGAGCGTGAATCAAACTGCCAGTCACAACCCCCCCAGTGGTGAACCATTGAAATTTCGAAACACTTATGACGTAACGAATCCTTTTTTACTGAAATCATGTGACTTTTGATACACGCTCCGAACCACTGATTCAAAACAAAAAGATTCAAAAGGTAACAAAGTCACTTTATTCTTTTGCTATTGTTATTAAAAATATCATGAGAGTTTTATTCTGGTGCGGCAGTCCTTGTTAGATATAGATCTGGGTCGCAAAAGACCTGAATATGTAATAACAATGATGGTCATTTAAGGGTTAACAGAGGAGCAGTGGAGGGAAAATGAAAGCTCACAAACACAGTCTGAAATCAGATTGGGCTTATTAATTAAGAGTATTTTTAGATCTGATTCACAGAGTGTGTTTGGATCCCCGGAGGCGCTGCCACCTCGTGTCTGCTCTGACTCAGTCATCCTGCGATATGAGCTCGAGAGGATGCAGGACACGACAGACGCCGAGAGAAAAACAGTCTGCTATTCATTCTGTGGTGGAGTCCTTCAGAATGAGCTTCCTGATGAAACCCAGTGATGTTAATAATGTATTCCTGCAGTGTGAAACTGTCTCCATATTCCCACCCACGCTGGCATTCCGCATGGAGCGTTTCAGCAGTACACTGTGTCCAGAAGGACTCCTGCCCTTCCCGATGGCCGTGGCTGGATTGTAAATGAAGAGAGAGAGTCAAAGGAAAGTCTCAGCGACATATGCTTCAGCTTAGTCACAGAAGTTGTTTTTAACCCAGCATTTTTTAGAGTTTAGCATTGCATCCTCTTTTTACTAATATTTGTATCTTTGGCCACAATAAACATTCCTCCGTTCCTCTATCTATTTTAGAGGACAGGATTTGGTGTTGCTCCAACTACATTACAGCATCAGTGCCCCATGTCTCCGTTCCACCTCCACTCCTCCTTCATGTTTAATAGAAACATTTAAGAAAAACCAGCTGTGACTTGCAAAGCTTAACGTGTTTGCTTGAGCTCTCTTACGCCCCGCTGTGAGGAAGTGCTTTTCCCCTTCGTTGCGTCGTTTTTAATGTATTTCCTCCGCACCTCTGAGGGTAATGTTATTCTCACGTCGAAGTCAGCAGTTCAACGGCGCGTAAAACGGAGCGCTTGGACTGTTGGAAAATTAAGAATGGTGCAAAAAGTCAGTGGATGCTGGACTAATCGTGTTTTTGCCAGAGCTTTAGCGCGGTTGTCAGTTCCGCTCTGTCACAGATCTTCACTGACCTCGCTGAGCGTCTGTAGCTCAAGACACCAGCGTCCCCGGGCCAGGCGACTTGTAGTGAAATCAGATGGGTTGCCAGATCTTCATGTGCAGGGAGAATTATTGGAGAAGCTCTTAAAGGAACAGTTCACTCAAATATGATGATTTTCATGCTTAAATGTCGTACATTCTTTCTTCGTTGGATCAGATTGTTGTATTTAATGTGCACTTGTGTATATTTTTTTAAAGGGGTGGTTGATTATGATTTTACTTTTTTAACTTTAGTTAGTGTGTAATGTTGCTGTTTGAGCATAAACAACATCTGCAAAGTTACAACGCTCAAAGTTCAATGCAAAGGAGATATTTTATTTTACAGAAATCGCTTTTTAAGGACTACAACAAACGGCTGGTAGGGACTACAACGAGCTTCTTCCCAGGTTGGTGACATCACAAGCCTTAACATTTACATAAACCCCGCCCCCGGGAACATGCAACAAAGGGGGCGGGGCCATGTTGGGCTGCTTTAGAGAAGAGGAAGAGTTGTTGTAGTAGAGTGTTGTTGACATGCCGTCATTTTACACCGGACTGCTTCACAAACGAGGGTCAATTCAACACAAAAGATTAACATGACGGCACATGCTAGTCGATGAGTTGAATCAACTCCACAGCAACTACATCAATTTATCTGAAACGTCCAGTTTCATTCAAAAAGTTCCTGAGTCTCTCCATCAGTGTCGACTCCGGTTTGAACAATGTAAGGCTGAACACCGTTACTGACAATCCTCATTTTGGCTGCGTGAGATTCTCCAGCTTTGTTGTTGTTGAGCAACCGAAGCATGAGCTGTTAAAGCTCCGCCCCTCTTCTGGAAAGGGGGCGGGGAGCAGCAGCTCATTTGCATTTAAAGGGACACACACAAAAACGGCGTGTTTTTGCTCACACCCAAATAGGGGCATATTTGACAAGCTGTAATAAATGATCTGTGGGGTATTTTGAGCTGTTTCTTAACATGCTTATAAAAAGTAAAATTTAAGGTTTTGCTAAGTAAATCCTTATGTTTTAATAATCTTTTGTTGTGCTTTATAGAAGTACACTTATTTGTATGTAAAGTACTATAACTGATACATTTAAAATTAATACATTTTAAATGTACTAAATTGCAATCATTACAAATATGTAAATACAAATATAATTACATGACAAACAATTTTCAGTTTAAATGACATAAAAGTATATATTAGGTACCATAAATGCTTGTCAGTACATTCAGCACACTTAACATATTTCAAAGACAATTAAAGTAATTATAAAAAAAAACATATAATGATGTACTTAAATCCTACTTAAGTGGGTCAAAAACCACTTTAAAGTTCAGCTAATTGCATTTAATATAAATGTAAACTATAATACATTTTTATTTAATTGCAGTTAATGTGCAAGTGTCTGAAAAAATTGCACTCAGTTCGCACTTAAGAATATTCCTTTAAAGTATATAATTTCCATAATAAATACTCTTTTTAAAAGAATGCTAAAAAGTGAGCTTCTTTTTCACAAGGACAATCTCCAAAAAAGACTAAAAAGCACCATAAAAGTGGCCTATACAACTTCAGAAGACTCTTAATATAGCACTCAGGTCATGTGGATGAATTTTATAATAATTCAATGATGCATTTTGTCCTTTTTGGAGCCTAAAAGTGTTTGTCCTCTATTGGAAAAGAGCTGGGACATTCTGCTAAATGTCTTCGTATTTCTTTATAGTCTGAACTGTCTTCTCTAATCAGTTCAAACAATGATGCCAGCTTAATAATCAGAATTGGAGCCCCTCGTGTTTTGGGACCAAAAAGACTTTGTCGCTAGTTTTATGTGTTTCATCTGTACGCCGTGCCTGAGGCACAAGGCATGAGCCGAGCACATCTAGAGAAATGACAAGACCTTATTGCCTGATTTTCTCCTCATCTCATGCCGTGATGTGTGAGTCAGATCATTATCTCCGTCTGCTTTGCTCTTTCGCCCTTTAGAAACTTTCCTTTCTCATTGCAGGTAGCAGCAATTTTTCTGAATGGGCTCTAACGTTCTCCTCTTTACGGGTTAGAGATACACACGTCTGTCCGACAGTTGTTTACTGTTCTCCTCTCTGTTGATTTACTCATGTGTCAGTTGTCATTGAAGCAGTGGCTGAGGTGATGTATTGTTCAGATTGATGGCATCCGCAGGGTAAGTGTGATATATGAGCATGCTGGGTAGGAAATCAAGAAATTTCTTCCAAATACATGTCGGAATGTCACTATGAGCTCATTATGTTTCTTCAACGGGATCACATGTTGGCCTCATTTTAGGGGTCAGGGAGGTTAAATGTTGCTTATTTTAATTGTCTGACCTTTTAGTCGATCTTTTGGTGTGTTAATGAACTAAACAACTATGTCAAACATATGTCTGTATTATTCTCTGTGTTTAACCTATAGTAGGCTGTCCTACCTGGGCATCCTATTTAGGCATCATGGGCATGAAGGCTGTTCCAAACAGTAGTAACAGTTTGGTAAAATCAAAAGCAGCACTGCTCAAGCTCATTTAAAAATCCATCTAAGATGGCAGATGAAGTCAGATAGATAGATAGATAGATAGACAGACAGACAGACGGACGTACGGACAAATGGAGAGATGGATGGATGGATTGACGGATGGAAGGACGGACGGACGATAGATAGATAGATAGATAGATAGATAGATAGATAGATAGATGGATGGATGGATGGATGGACGGACGGATGGACGGATGGACAGTCAAATGTAGGGACGGATGGATGGATGGATGGATGGATGGATGGATGGACGGACGGACGGACAGTCAAATGGAGGGATGGACGGAGACGGGGACGGACGGAGATAGATAGATAGATAGATAGATAGATAGATAGATAGATAGATGGATGGACGGATGGACAGTCAAATGTAGGGACGGATGGATGGACGGATGGATGGATGGATGGATGGATGGATGGATGGATGGATGGACGGACGGACGGACAGTCAAATGGAGGGATGGACGGACGGACGGACGGACGGACGGACGGACGGAGGACGGACGGACGATAGATAGATAGATAGTAGATAGATAGATAGATAGATAGATAGATATAGATAGATAGATAGATAGATAGATGGATAGTAGGATGGATGGATGGATGGATAGATAGATAGATAGATAGATAGATAGATAGATAGATAGATAGATAGATAGATAGATAGATAGATAGATAGATAGATAGATAGATAGATAGATGGATGATGGATGGATGGATGGATGGATGGACGAGCGATGGATGGAGATGGACGGACGGACGGACAGAGACGATAGGATGATAGATAGATAGATGGATGGATGGATGGATGGATGGATGGATGGATGGATGGACGGATGACAGTCAAATGTAGGGACGGACGGGATGGATGGATGGATGGATGGATGGACGGACGGACGGACAGTCAAATGGAGGGATGGACGAACGACGATAGATAGATAGATAGATAGATAGATAGAGAGAAGATGGATGGACAGTCAAATGGAGAGATGGATGGATGGATGGATGGATGGATGATGGACAATAGATAGATAGATAGATAGATAGATAGATGGATGGACAGTCAGGTGGAGGATGGATGGATGGATGGATGGACGGCGGACGGACAGTCAAATGGAGAGATGGACGGACGGACGGACGGACCGATAGATAGATAGATAGATATGGATGGACAGTCAAAGGAGAGATGGATGGATGGATGGTAGATAGATAGTAGATAGATAGTAGATAGTAGATAGATAGATAGATAGATAGATAGATAGATAGATAGATAGATAGATGGATGGACAGTCAGGGATGGATGGATGGATGGATGGATGGATGGATGGACGGACGATAGATAGATAGATAGATAGATAGATAGATAGATAGATAGATAGAGATGGATGGACAGTCAGATGGATGGATGGATGGATGGATGGAAGGATGGAGGAAGGAGATAGATAGATAGATAGATAGATAGATGGATGGACAGTCAGATGGATGGATGGATGGATAATAGATAGCTAGATAGATAGATAGATAGATAGATAGATGGATGGATTGACAGATGGATGGATGGACGGACGATAGAAAGATAGATGGACGGATGACAGATAGATAGATAGATAGATAGATAGATAGATTTAAAGGAGTGTGGATGGTCAGAATGGTGGAAGCTGTAGTCATCGAACATCTACACAGTCATCATCAATTAGAAATGTTCAGTGGTCCGTTGGTTCCTAGTCGAACTGGAGACACGTTCTCTTTGATGAACTCTCCAGTGTTAGTTCTATCTTCAAGAAGTCGAGTAATTGTCTGGCTAAATATGTGGTCCAGTGGTCTGATTGGCTCACGTACTCTCAGCTCTTCAGCTCGGGATGTTGGAGCTTCACAGTCATACTGGTGTCGTAATGAGCTCATCGCGGAGGGCGCAGGAAAGGACTGGTGATTAGAATTAATCATCCCGCTGAGAGGCTTTTGAGAAGAACATTGGAGCTGTAATTGGGGTAGGGGCACCGTCTTCCATCTCGGCACTACGTATACTGCGCTGGCCTCATTAATAACTGGGCCGATAGTGTTGTCAATTAAAGAAAACATCTCTGTAACCTTTGCCACTTTGCAAATCAACAAAGCCTGGTGTCTCTCCCAAGAATGCTAAAAACTCAGGATGATCTTTAAATGAAGTTACAGCCTGAGTCTGTCCTTGGAGGAAATGTGTGGGATTGTGACCCCAAAATCAGCCTTCGAGGTTAACAAGAAAACAAAGCAGTTCATTACAAACCACTTTGGGTTCTTCCATCTATGCAGCTCATTTCATTCCTGTCATGTATGTGTTAATTGGGGCTGTAAATATAACACATTTTTTGTTTTATTAATTATTTATACTGGATAAAATATCAAACTCACTATTTTTAAAGCTGAAAATAGTATTTTAATATTATTCTTTTATGACAAGATCCCAAATTAAGTGAATAGAATGAATGTTTTGAATGATTAAGGAATTAATTAATTAATGAATGGATAAATATATAGTGTAATTATTTTGATTTGTATTTAATTCTCAGTTTTATACTTATGAATATAAAACATTTTTTAGATTTCAATATATATGTAAAATATATATTTAAAAATATTTTTATTATTTATATATTTTTATATTTATGGATTTTTTAAAATTAATTTATATAAAAAAGATTAAAGCCCATGTCTTTTATACTGGATAAAATATCAAACTCACGCTTTTTAAAAAATAATAATATAATATTTTGTTTTCTTTTATGACAAGATCCCAAATTAAGTGAAAAATAAATAAATAAATAAATATATAAAAAATTATATAAATAAATTTAATATAATATATATATATATATATATATATATATATATATATATATAATTTTATTCTGTTTATATTATAAATATAAAATATTTTTTAGATTTCAATATATTTAAAAATTTTATTATTATTTATATATTTTATATTATTGGATTTTTAAAATTAATTTTATATAAAAAAGATTAAAAGCTCATGTCTTATTATACTGGATAAAATATCAAACTCACTCTTTTTAAAAATAATAATATAATATTAGTTTGTTTTCTTTTATGACAAGATCCCAAATTAAGTGAAAAAAAAATAAATAAAAAAATAATAATATAAATAAATAAATTATATATATAATTTTATTCTATTCTGTTTCATATTTATAAATATAAAATATTTTTTAGATTTCAATATATATTTAAAAATATTATTATTTATATATTTTATATTTATTGGATTTTTTTTAATAAATTTTATATAAAAAAAGATTAAAAGCTCATGTCTTATTATACTGGATAAAATATCAAAATTTATTAAAAAAAAGAAAAAAATTATATATAATATATATATATATATATATATATATATATATATATATATATATATATTTTTTTAATTCTATGTTTTATATTTATAATTATAAATTATTTTCTATATATCCCAAATTAAGTGAACGGAATGTTTGAATGAATGAATATTTATTTATTTATTTATAAATAACATTCATTCATTCATTCATTCATTCATTCCAGTTCCTTAATGACATCATCTTCCAGGAAGTATTTGAGCTTAACAAGCACTCTGGTGAATCCTTTTTACAAGAAAAACTTCCTCAAATTACAGCACAAACATATTCAATCAGAGTTCAAAAGGTCCTACATAACAGGAATGACCCATTAAATATTTGGAAGAAAATATGGCAAGCAGGTCAGCGGGGCATCTAACAGCATCCTTCTGTATCCCATTACTGATCCGTGTGTCAGATACGGTCATATACTCCAGAAATACGAGAGAGGAGTGAATAAAAGAGCTCGTATGAGTCACTGACCGAAGCCCGCTATTAGAGTCTGCAATCAAATTGATGGAGGTGATTACAGCCACATTAAATTATATTCATTTAGCACATTTATGTCAAACAGAGACAGAGAACTGTGTGGGTGTTTAAGTTAGGATTAGTGAGCTAGTTAATACACGACTTGAACAGAGACTTGACGCTTGAACGGGAAGCGAATGAAATAGGGTTGATTATACATGCAAACAGAAATAGAAAATATTTATATTTAAGACACCCTTAGCGCTGTCACTCACTCTCGGTCATGTCCGTCTCTCCTGTAAGATGGACAGTCCCAAATAAACAAGCACATAAAGTCACATCCTGACCTGCTGCCATTTCAGATTTATCGCATGTGTGTGAAAATTCCATTCATGATGTCACAAATTCTAAATGTCACTGATGAAAATTTAATTTCCGATCGTGCTAGAGAGCTGGCAGAGCTGTCTGTCGGTGACTCTGTGCAAGTGTTTGTGGTCTGCAGAGAGCCGGTTCTAGGGATTGTTCTCTTGGCAGGCTTCGGTCCGTTCTGTGTTTTCAAGGCCAGCCCACAGTTCTGAAGCCCACTGCATCATCTGCGCTCGCTCACGGCTGGACACAGAGGAAGCTCTGGGTCAGTGTCATCAAGAAATCTCATTGTATTTATTTGCCTTTTATTTCATATTTGGGGGAAAATATGGCATGTCATTACAGAAAAAAAAAAAATACTGTTTTTAAGGACAATACTAAAATCTACAATTTAGATATAAATGTTAGATAAAAAAAATGTGTTAAATGTGCTAAAAACAGCTTATCTCTGGGGCAGCACCCTTAAAAGGACAACTTTTTACCCTTTTTACCCCGGTACGTATTAGTACCTCAAGGTACGTATTTGTACTCTAAGTACTCTAACTTTTTATCTCAATTTCGACTTTTTATCTCAGTTTTAACCTTTTAAGTCATAATTGCGACTTTTTATCTCAATTTCGACTTGTCATAATTTTGACTTTTATCTCAATTTTGACTTTTTAAATCATAATTCGACTTTTATCTCAATTTTGACTTGTCATAACTGCAACTTTTTATCTCAGTTTTGAATTTTTAAGTCATAATTTTGACTTTGATCTCGAATTAGACTTTGTCATAATTTAGACTTTTTAAGTCATAATTGTGACTTTTTATCTCAATTTAGACTTTTTAAGTTATAATTTCGACTTTTTATCTAATTTTTGACCTTTTAAGACATTATTGTCATTTTTAATCTCAATTTTAACGTTTTATCTCTTATCTTTTCGATTTAAGTCATAATTTTGACTTTTTAAGTCATAATTGCGACTGATAATATCGACTTTTAATATAAGTTATTAATATAAGTTATAATAATGACTTTTAAAGTCATAATCTCATAATTATCACTTAAAAAGTCAAAATTATGATTTACCAGAGCATGACATTTTTTTCTTATGTAATGGAAATGGGCTTCCATATTTATATGTATTATTAAAAAATATTTAAATGTAAGAAATTGTGATGAAAATGGTCAGATTGCCAAGCAAATCTTAATGGCCCTAACAATGGGCTTTATTTTTTTAATGCAAAATATTATTTATTTAATAATTTATTATTTATTTTGTCTTGAGAAAGCCTAGCAAGACAATTTAATGAAGTTTAAAGTAGTTTTTTAAAGATCAAAGTTTAGAAGTTTGGCCTGACAGACAGAGAGATAGATTGTTATTTGGTTGCTAGGCAGTTGTTAGGGTGTTGCTATGCAATTTATATTTCTTCCTTGTCTTATATCTTAACACTTTTCTCATATTCAGTGTAGAAACCAGCGAAATGTCTAGGGCGAGATTATGAAGAACTGAATGAGATACGGAGAATGAGAGAGGGCGTGAGACTTTGAGAGGAAGTGATTTAAACATGCACTTGAAAGGAAGCAAGTCTTTAATTCTCCCTGCAGTACACATACGTATTCTTGATACATTTGAGTTGAAGTGCATCACTGAAGGACTCCCAATGCATGATCAAGAGGGCAGGCGGCACGAGAGGATGTGTCGTATTCAGACGGCCTGTTTGTCCATCAGGTTAAAAGAAAGAATTTATTCAAAAGAGGTCTCACTATTGCCGTCGTACATATTCATGAGCAGAGCGCCATTTGCATTCTGCCAACGTTAGAGAACGTTAGAAATCCCTTTCCTTCAGCGTCTTGTGGAGAAAGATAAAACAGCTTATGGGAAAGTGCAGGAACAGGATGCTGTTTTCCTTTTGGGCAGGTTTTGTCAAACGAGAGATTAAACCCTTTATTGCTTTCCATAAGGTAAGCTCTGTTACCAGGGATGTGTGAAGTGTAGTTGAGCGCTGTGGATCAAATCCAGTTCAGTTCAATGCGGTAAAAGTCAAGAATTGGTCTAAAGTAGGTGGTGTTTTGACCTGAAAACAAGATATGATGATGGTGAAATGATGTTATGGTATGTGGCTTCACCCAAAAATGTGATTCTGACGTGATTATCCTCATTTCAAACCATTACGACTTACTTTCTTCAAGGGATCACAGAAGGAGATAAAAGCAGCTGCTCTTCTTTATGCAATGAGTGGTGATGGACAATGTCAAACCGTGAAAAAAGACAAAAAGCACTAAGAAAGTGTAATAAAGTCAGTCATTTTCATACACGCTGTAGATTTAATATACAGAAGAAGAAATGAAAGCTACGGTGACCCTGTTCATTATATTTTATGGAAATATTTTTTGATATATTTATATTAATATTTATAATTTTTCATTTAATTTTTTATGAAATGAATGAATATATTTACATTAATATTTTATTTTTCATTTTTTTTTTATTTAAATTACAATATAGATATAATTTATATTACTTAAATAAATAATATTATTTAATTAATTTTATTATATTTGTATTATTATTATAATTTTTTTATTTTATTTAATTATAATTATAATTAATTATATTACTAATTAATAAATTATTTAATTTATTTCGTATATAATATTATAATTTTCATTAATTTTTATTAATTTAAATATAATTTAATTATATTACTTAATTATTATTTTATTATATATTATAGTTTTAATTATTTTTTAATTATTAATTTAAATGTTCATTTAAAAAAAATTATATTACTTAATCAATAAAAT